>JAODTR010096469.1:0-13547 GCA_025399935.1 Amblyopsis rosae | reverse complement strand
TGATTGTAGAGTAAACGCTTAGTTTGAATAAGCAGATAGCTATTGTGTGGGTTTGAGTCACATGAACAGACATTTGGCGTCTAAATCTCCTGTCTGATGCAGGTTTCGTAAAAATGTCTGTTTTGCTTTAAGGAAAACAGCTTTGATGTATAACTAACCAAATATCTGTCCTCACAATGTGATCCTGCATTATGTCTCTAGACTAGGTCTCTTGAACCGTCTGTATCAGTTTTCCATCCTATTGTCATAAAATCATTTATTAATGCTTTTAAGGCTTATTAAAGCTTTTAAGGCTTATTAAGGCTATGAAGCCTATTTGGAACACGACTGTGAAACCATGCTCAGTTTGAGAACTTTCGCTCTACAGGTAATAGGCTCAACTATTACCTATTAGCCAGATCCAAAACGTTTTGAGTTAGCATGCAGATGCATACACACACAGACTGGGCAAATGCATTACCATAAATCCTGTGGAAAAAAACTGTGGAGTGCAGAGGAAAAGCAGAAGTACATATATGTGGGTATTCAAATTCTCTCTCTCTCTCTCTCTCTCTCTCTCTCAGCCTGGTGTATGGCAGCTCCAGGTCTTCCCACCCAGACTCAGAGCTGCTCCATCGCCAGGCGTATGGTACACCCCACCCGCTGCAGGGCTATGCAACCAATCACCACCCGGGAAGCTCTGGACAAGGCGGGGTATGGGGGGCAGCTGGGCGGAGTCTAGGTAAAGATTCATGAAAGTTATGTCATATTGCTTGAAATATCACTTACTATTCTGGAAGATGTTGCTTGGTAACAGTAGGTGTCAGTAGTAAAAAAAAAAAAAGCAATAGTCATTATATATTTTTAACACAATGAATGAAATAACGGAATAAAGAGAAATACACAGTCACTATATCCCATGCCTAAAGATAGATTAGTAAATGTTTTTATTACCGATTTTATTACAAAACAGCAGATTTTTCATGATGAGCGCATTAAATAAATATCTAAATGACCACTTGCTTTAAAATATAATAGTTTAAAGCTATACAGTATATAAAATATATATTGAAACATATTGTACTTCTACTGTATATGGAGACATGGTTAAAATTCTAGTGTAAGCATGTATAATTAATAAATGAACACACACAGTTTTAACAAAATAAACTCCAAATACACTTACTATTTAATATTACATCTGTATTATAATTACTGTATTTTAATTCTCCCAGCAAATGACAACAAATTAATTGAATGATTAACAAAATAATTACTTTAATTTAAAACAAATAACCACAACAATATAAAATTGTTTTCTTTGTGGACTGTCTTGAGTAAAGGCTATTTATTTTCTTCCAGGGCTGTCGGGGCTGTTTGATGCTGGTCTGCACCACGCCAGTCCTTCAGGGCCCGACCCATCCGTTCTGAATCTGATCTCAGCACTTGAGTCCCGTGGTCCACAGCCTTCCCCCTCAGCTTCATCCCTCCTCTCACAATTTCGCACACCTTCCTGGCAGACGGGTGAGTGTGCCGGCTTCTCAAATAGGAGTGCAGTAATGTGTTTTAGTTAAAATGTTGTTATTGCTGAATTATTTTCGGTTAAGTCAATTAACAACAGGGCACACGGTTCTTATTTCCATGTACACTTGTTGATTGAGCTGTAATGTCCCCAGAAGTCTAAAACACTATCCATGTGCACAGAGGTGCGGTGACTTTTAGTGGATGGGGTAGAGAATGGGTTGGGCTGTGTGGAAATCCATGTGATTGTATAATGTGATGTCCATGTCAACATGCACTAACTGCTCTGTGTGTGCTGCAGCCATGCACACACCTGCCCCCCCAGAGCTCTTCATCTCCGGGGCTCTGCCAGGCTCCAGCTCCTTCCCCTCGTCTTCAGCCCTCTCTGCGTACCAGCATCCCGCTTCATTCTCCAGCCGCTCCTTCACGCCCTCCCTGTCCCTGCAGGACACGCCCACCTTCAGCCCCACGTCCAATGGGCTGCTGTCCCCCCACGACCCCCTGCTGCACATTAAGTCGGGCTCCCAGTCCAGCCTGGGCTTCGACCGACTGCTGTCGTCGCAGAGCACCGCCTACCGAGGAGCCCCAGAGCCCCCGGGCGGCCCCCCGCTGCAGGGCCCCAACAGGCCCCCTCCGCAGTTCAACCTGCTGCAGGACCAGTCCACCCAGTTGTACAATGCCTCCATGTTCTCGCCCGCGCCCCAGCCCCCCGCACCGCCCCAGCCCTCCCAGGAGAGGCCCATCCCCAGGCAGGACAGCGTGATCAAGCACTACCAGCGCTCGTCACCAGCCCAGTCCCAAATCTCCTCGGCCCCCCACCCCCTCCAACACTACCTGAGTTGTGGGGGGCCGTCGGGCTACCAGCAGGTCTCCTCCTCCCACCACAGGCATGCTGGGGTGTCCTGCAGCCCCCTCGGGGAGCAGAGCCCCTCCTCGGACCCCAAGCCCCTGCCCAGGACGGAGCCCTACCGGCCCATCATCCAGACCCCCTACACCTCCTCCTCCACCTCAGGGGGCTCCAAGGGAGCAAAGAGCTCCAGCTCCAGCAGCGGCTACTCCTCTTCGGGCTCGGCGTCCTCCTCGTCTCGCACCCCCCACACCCCCCACACCCCACCCTCCGCCTCCTCCTCCTCTTCCTCCACCTCTTCCTCCAGCGCCAACGCTGGCTCGTCCTCCGCTCCGTCGCGACAGCAGCCCCCGCCCCCCCTGGCCCTGCCCCCACTGGCCCCGCCCCCTCCGGTGGCTACGTCCTCCACCCAGGTCCAGCAGGCCCCGCCCAAGCCATGCCTCTCCGCCTATGGCTCTCCAGCAGCGGGCCTCCCCCCTGGCCAAACCCCCCCTCAACAGCAGCAGTCCTACTCCCCCAACCATCCCCCGCCCCCACACATGTCCCAGCCGTACGGGGGCTTCAGCTCGCCCCAGGCCCAGGACCTGAGCTCCGGGGGCCAAGGGGGGAAAGGCTATGGCAGCTTGGCGGCGGGGGGGCGCTCCTTCGCTGCGGAGGTGGTCTACGGCGCCGAGTCCACCTTCAGCTCCCTGGGGGGGGCGGGCAGTCCCGGGATGGGCTACGGGGGGGCAGGGGGCCCGGGGCAAAGCGGGCCGGGGTCCGGCGCCACCAGTGCTGGGGGCAGCTCGTACCACCTGCCCGCTTCCAGCCCTTCACCCTCCGGCAGCGGCGCCCTCCGCCCGGGGCTGCACTCCCCAGCCCCCGCCCGCCCCGCCCAGTCGCCCGGGGTCGCGGGGGGCAACAAGTACCTGCCCTCCGTACTGTCCCCGACATTCATGGCCTCCCCCCAGGGCTATGACAACCGGGCGGCGCAGAGCCAGGCCTACCAGGCCCCGCCCAAGCCCAAGGCAGACAAGGACATGCTGGCGGCGGAGCGCCCCTCGGAGGAGGATGAGGACGAGGATGAGGACGAGGACGACTTCCTGATCCAGCACTTACTGCACGCCCAGAGCCCCGGGCACCACGCCCCGCCCCCGCCCAGGGAGGGGGGGGGCAAGGGCCTGGCCTACGACATGAGCAAGGCCTCGGAGGAGCGCTACCACCTGCAGAGCGTCATTCGCACCAACAGCGCCCCCGGCAGCGTGGGGGCCACTACTGCAGCCATGGAGCTTAAGCAGCAGGCCAAGGCGGTCGGGGCTGGGGGGGTCCGAGGCGCAGAGCCCCTCCCCCACCCGTCCTCCCACGGCCATACCAGCCACCCGCACGATGCCTCTGTGGTGCACTATGGGAGGGGGGACCCCTACGCTCAGCACCCACAGCACCCACACCACATGACCCAGCACGGCCACGCCCACATGGAGCTGAAGAAGCCGCTAGACAGGGCGGACATTCCCTACCTGCGGAAGACCCCCGAGATGCCCCAGGCCAGGCAGGCCCCCCTCTCCCTGATGGACTCCCCTCCCGACCAATCGCAGCAGCCCCACATGCTGCAGTCCGTCCTGTCGCATACCACCCGGCCCAAGATGGAGTCCCAGCAGGCCCCGTCTTCGCAGCAGCCGCAGCACCCCATGAGCCAGCACACTCTGATGGGCCCAGGGGGAGGGGCGGATCCCCAGAGCCAGTCCCCCCAGCTGCAGCTGCAGCTTCAGTCCCGGGCCATGGAGGTGCAATACGGGGCCCGGGCCCAAGCCAGGGAGCAGGGCCAGGCCCAGGGCCGCCACAGCAGCGTGTCTCCCCTGGGCATGCTGGAGCGCTCCCTGGCTCGCACCGACAGCAGGGACGGAGGGGGAGGGGCTCTGGAGAGGAGCGGTGGAGTGGCGGGGGCGGGCGAGGGGAGCGGCAGTGAGCGGCACAGGCAGCCGCAGCACCGGCTCGCCCCACACCACCCCCCCCACCACCCCCCGCAGACCTCCAGCCTCCACGACTTCCTGTCCGAGCCCGACATGGGCCTGTCTGCTCCCTCGCACCTGCACCACCTCAGCCAGCCTCAGGTGCACGCCCACCATGCCCACCACCAGGGGCACGCCCACCACCCCCTGACTCACGCCCACATCGCTCACGCACTTCCCCACCAAATGGCTCCCGGCCTGGGAGTGCCCCAACAACAACAACAACAACAGCAACAACAACAGCAACAACAACAACAACAACAACAACAACAGCAGCAACAACAGCAACAACAACAGCAACAACAACAACAGCAACAACAACAGCAGAGTCAGCCCCGGGAGGCGGAGCTCTCACACGCTCAGCTAGAGCAGCTCAAGGAGCACCAGTTTGACAGTGTGAGCCCTGTGGGCAAGGCCGGACAGAACCAGAACCAGAGCCAGAGGTTCGTCCCATTAACCTCCATCTGCTTCCCAGACTCTCTGTTGCCAGACGAAGACCGCTCCTTCTTCCCTGGCATGGAGGACATGTTCTGCTGTGCCGGGGACACGGACACGGGGCGGGGGCTCCAGGACGGCCGGGGGCAGGGGCAGGAGGGCATGGACGTGATGAAAGCCACAGGAGGGGGTGGTGGCTACGATATGATGGGTCACCATGGCGACCAAAGCTATGGACAGTACTGCCACAACCTTCCGGAAACAGGAAATGGCAACATGCACTTAGATCTTGACTCTTTGAAGAGCCACGAGCTGCCGTCCACCGTCAACACAGAGCAGCTCGGGCTGATCCAGTCCCAGACATCCGGGATGGGTATGAGCGGAGCGGGGGCGCCCGGGGATGCCTCGGTCGCCAAAATGATGGGGGGAGGTTCGGGCGCCAGCGGGCTAGCCTCGCCCATCTTCTGCTCCTCTCGGCCCAAGAAGCTGCTGAAGACCAGCTCATTCCACCTGCTGAAGCAGCGGCGGGAGCCGCAGGCTGCGGCCAAGAAGAGCTATGCGCAGGAGTACGAGTTCGAAGACGACGAGGACAAAGCCGACGCGCCGGCTGACATCCGCCTCAACAGCCGCCGCCTGCCTGACCTCCTGCCCGACCTGGTGTCCAGCTGTCGGAAGGCGGGCTCCACATCGGGGCCGAGCGGCCTCAGCCCCCTTATGGGGGACATGGACTTCTGCCACCCACAGGCGTACCCGGCCCTCGGACACCCCCCGCAGCTCCTCCCACACGACGCCCCCAAGAAGCGCGGCAGGAAGCCCACCAAGCCCAAGCGCGAGGGCCCCCCGCGCCCGCGAGGCCGCCCCCGCATACGGCCCCTGCCGGAGCCCCCCTACTGCAAGGGCTTGATGGGCTCGATGGGGGGCGAGAGCCGGCGGGGCCGTGGGCGTGGGCGTGGGCGGAGCCGGAGGGAGGAGGGTATGGTGGACATGAGCACGATGCAGGCTCCGCCCTACGCTCATCAGCAGCCACCGTTTCACCACCAACAGCAGCAGCAGCCCCCCCCCCCCTCGCACCACGGCCAGCCCCCTCCCCACCACCTCCAGCTCCCGCCGCCACAGCATCTCCCTCATCACCAGCACCGAGCACCACATGTCACATACCAGCACCCTCAGCACCCTCAGCACCCTCAGCACCAGGGGGCTGTCAGCCCTGTCAAGGTAACCCAAGACCAGCCTTCTGCATGTGCACACACACACATTGGCTGGCAGGGCCACTTCACTTCATTAGCTGCTTCAACGGTCCAGGTTCAAGGCGGACATTGGCCCACTCAGGTTTATTTGATAGCCTTTGATCACATCTGCAGTCTCCAGGGCTTCATGAGCCCATTTACCACCCTTAGCTGCAGCGCTGCAAGTCATTGTACTGTGATTCTAATGCTTCTCTCACCCACCTACCCCTAGGTGAAGCTGCCCATCCCCTCCATGCCGTCGTCTGACTCCCTGCTGAGGACAGACTCCCTGTCTAGCACTGAGCAGGTTCTGTCGGATGGCTCAGTCGGGTCGGCACCGTCCCTGGGCCTGAGCCCTGGGCCAACAATGGACATGAACAGAAATGACCTGAACCAGACCCACGAGAAGATGATGAAAGAGCAGCAGAAAGCTGAGGAGGTGAGTGCCTTCTGTTCAAACATCCAAAACCAAAGGGAGCGAGACCCGTCATTAGCAACACCTCGTAATGCAAAGACGGTTTCCATTAATACATTGACAGCAAGTGTTGTTAAAGGTGTGCACTGTACAATATTGGATAGAAGAGAGAAAATCCCTCATTAGCAGAAGATGCGCTGGCAGTGGAGTCCTTTTTCTCTTAAATAGTTGTCTTTGTGGTAAATGCTGGATTTATCTTTATTGTGAAATAACAAACCTGCTTGAAGTGTAAATGTATTTGTCAGTCAGATGTTGGCAAGTATTACCATTCCAAGTATTACCATTCCAAGTATTTAAGTGTTTCACATTAAACTGAAAATGTTACTATGCAAATTTCAACAGGCTGGCACCCATCAGCAAAGTGTGACCCAAGCCGTGATTTTTCAACAGCTTGAGGGCTAGCACCATTTTTTTGGGTACAAACACAAACTGACAAACGTCTTGTGAATACTTGCAAATCTATAGCTGGGAATACATATTTGAAAAATTATTACAGTAAATATCATTATTTAGGCTGCTATAACCATGGGAAATAATGTTGAATGTATACAGGTTGGCTTATGCGCATACTAAATGTGAATTGTACACAGCTAGCTTTAATACTGATACCTTATTTTGTCAAGGTGCACTCCTGCGTATTACAGTATTACAAAAACAGGTTTGTCCTGCTTTGAAGCGTTCACTATCTTTGCTCCTTCATCTAAAGAGCTCCTCCTAGGTTCATCCTGTTCCCTGGTCATAATCAGCTGGAGTGCCTCTTCTTTCTCAAATAAGAGGAAAGAGAAATATGACAACCAGACAGTCTGTGGTGCTTATTACACAACAATATTTCTCTCTTTAGCATCAGGACATGGTGATATTTGATCTGAGGAACCGCTTCAGAAATGTATTGTTTTGAAAGGTGCTAATTCTGTCACAGATGACGTGGGAGACAGAAATTGATGACCAGCTCAATCCAGAAACGTGGGCCACCATGCAGAAACTGTCGAGTTCAGTAAGTTGGCTCACCATCCACAGAAGTGATCCTAAGCTTAGAGGATCATCTATTATTCACTACTCGTATATTCAGATCGGGGGGCCGAGGTCCCCTCGGTGGGAGGTTAGAATAGCATACGATGAGGTCTGTTCATCTCAGGTGGCTTTGAGCCCCTCAAGGGAATAGACAAATAGAGCCAACATAAAAACACAATGTCGGTTTAATGGTGCCACCATTATCTAGGCATGTTGAAAAGAGGCAGGCAGTGTGTGCAATGCATGACTGCACTGGACATATGATTCATTATTGTATTTGCATCATTCTTACATGTAATTTATATTGCTTTGAATTGTGGTATGCTTCTCAGCGCGAGGGAGACTATAGTTTTGACTGACAGATAGATATTTCTGACAAGAGAGAAAGGGAGAGAGAAGAGAGAAGGCTGTTGCCAGGGTAGCTGTTGCCACGGTTACTTGATTTCAATGAAGGGCCCATGGCTGCCCCCTGCTGGTTCACTAGGCTTACTACCTCTATTGTCCAGGGGTAGAACTACCATTATCAGTGGCTACTGCCATCACATGACCATGTCAGGACAGAGCATGACAGGGTCATGTGATGCTGTTCTGCCCTGTGTTCCCCCCAGGCCGAGGACAAGACCCCGGAGCTCAAACCTGGCTTCATGGCGTCGTTCCTCGACTTCCTCAAGACGGGGAAGAAGCCACAAGCCATCGGGGCGGGGCCCGGCGGTGGAGACGAGGAGGACGATGGGGATGCCTCCGACCCCTGCTCCTCTCTGAAGGGGGGGACCAGGCCCCTGTCCCCACCCCCTCCTCCCCCGCCTCCCCCCCAGGTGGGCGGGGCAGCAGGGTTTGGGTCCGAGGGCCTGGGGCTCAGCAGCTGCCCTAGCCCCGGCAAGCGCCTGGACGAGGAGCTGAAGAGGAATCTGGAGACGCTGCCCTCCTTCTCCTCGGACGAGGAGGACTCCGTCAGCAAGAACCAGGACCTGCAGAAGAGCATCTCCTCCGCCATCTCGGCCCTGTACGACACACCCCACTCCCTTGCCGCCGTGCAGGCCCCGCCCACGCCTCAGGCCCCGCCCCTCAGCCCGCCCCTTCTTCCAACACCTCCCCCCCTGGACCCCACGCATGCAGAGGAGGCGTACCCCTGTGGCTCCTCCCCTCCCCAGGAGCCAGAAGAAGTCACAGAGGGAGGGCCTCCAGAGGAGGAGGTGGAGGAGGAGGAGAGAGGTGAGCAGGCTGCTGGTGAGAAGGGCAGGGTAAGCCAGCAAAGAGGCCTTGAGGAAGAATATGAGGAAGAGAAGAGAGAGATGTCTGAGTTTCACATGCTGGAGGTCCCAAAGGTTGAAGGTAAGAATATCTCCACATGTTGTGTTATGTGTGGCAGTATATATATATATATCATTGCTGCCACACATATCCTGCATACTTTCCGCCCGTACTTCGTGCACGTTTCTCCAGCCCTTGTGTGTATGTATCCATACGCATACACAAGGTGCAATACCAACAGAAATCGTGGGGCAGTGTATGGATCCTCTGATGTTCTCTGAGACGGAAACAAACGGCAGTGTTTTTTGACTAGTGTTACTATGGCGACGTCCTTGCTGTTTATTGTGGTTAATTGCAGGAGTTCGATGTATTACCCATCAGATACGATTATTAAATGCTAGTGGTTAAATGTAGGGGTTATTTACCCTCAATGATCAGATGTTAAGTTGAGACGACCTGGTTGTACAGACAGTGAAATTTGCAATCTATTATTAATACTTTTTCAATCGCCATTTCTGTTTCATAAGCTTAAATTTTGTGTAATTTAAATATTTTGTTTGTATGCTTATGATGCTAGAAAAGTATTAGCAGGGCTAGCTAGCTGGCTGTTCTGGTTGTACTGAGGCAATCAAGAGGCGCCGGACTGCCTTCTAATGGATGGAGATTTTAAATATCTGTTTCAACATAAAATACGCAGTGGAGTAATGTTTGCAATGCTGCTAGCGTATGTTTCTCATACATACATGACACGTACACGTACAAAACTGGAGTATAATTGGGCCTTAAGGGGAAGGGCTGTCTTATCAGGGCTGTGGGGGGAGAGGAGCTGCTTAGCGATGTGTTGGCCAGGTATACATGAAAACAAAGTTTTGCCCATTTCCTTTCCAAGGGCCAGTTCCTTATACAAATTGAGGAGTGTCCCTTTAATTGCTCTTCATTCATCATCGTCTACAGTTGGTTACAGAATCCCATTTTGCCTTTTCATTCTTGAACATTCTCCAGCTGAAAGCAGCTGTTGTTACCAGGCAACCGATCTCCTTTTCACCCGCTCCCAAAACCTGAGCTCCTCAGACTCTCCATCAGGACGTCTTCTGGCCCCCGCGCCTCTCTCCCCATCCCCCTCCCTCTCTGCCTCCTTGCCCACCTCCTCCTGCCCGTCCCCCCTCCCTCCCTTGCCTCCCTCAGAGCCCTCGCCCCTCCCCCCTCACCAGGAGGAGCAGCAGCAGGCCTCCTCTTACAGCGTGCCTCCTGCTGGAGCGGCTGCCTCCCCTCCTCCCTCCACCTCCCCCCCGGCCCTCCTGGCATCCCCCCTCTCCACCCTGCTGGCAGCGGCGTCGGTACCCCCCCCCTCCACCACACCACCCCCCTCCTCCTCTGACCAGGACCAGGAGGCAGAGCCCGAGTGCGGTGCCTCGCCTGACGCCTCCTCCTCCTCCTCATCCTCGCCCTCCCCGCCCCCGTCCCCCCCATCCCCCCCCACCCCCGAGGAGGCGCCGGCCTCCCAGCGGCTCACGGCGCTACACCTGGCCAAGAAGCAGGCGGATGCCGCCATCGCCGGGGAGAGCGAGGAGGAGGACAGCGAGAGCGGAGGAGAGGGGATCTTCCGTGAGCGCGACGAGTTTGTGGTGCGGACGGAGGACATCGGGACGCTCAAAGTGAGTCGCTGAAACATGGGCCCTCTGCAAAGTCTGTCCGACAAGCAGCTTGTCTATCACTGCACACTGCTCGACTGACATCCTGATAGCTGTTTACTGTATTGCGTCTGCCACCCAGATGGCCTTGCAGACGGGCCGTGAACCGCCGCCCATCTGGAGAGTGCAGAAAGCCTTGCTGCAGAAATTCAGCCCTGAGATTAAAGATGGCCAGAGGCAATTTTGTGCCACCAGCAATGTGAGTCTTCCAGTTGACACGGGACTTTCCTTTTGTTTATGCAATGGACAATATTTGTAAATAAGATTCTTGTTTGCTTATCTCTTACCAGTATCTGGGCTATTTTGGCGATGCCAAGATGCGGTACCAGCGCTTATATGTGAAGTTCCTTGAGAATGTCAATAAAAAGGACTACGTTCGTGTGTGCTCCCGGAAGCCCTGGCATAGACCTGGTCTTACACTGAGGTAAGTTGGCGCAGCGCCATGCTGTTACACAAGAGGCATCACTTAACCGGACCCACTCTGTGTCCAGTTGGCATTGTTTTGGCACTCTGTACGTTGAGCACATGAAATGACACATTTGCTTGTGCAATTGCTAGCAAGTAGTGCAATAACTGTAATAAATTGTTGTTGGTGCATAATAATAAAAATAATAATAATAAGTAAGTATGTAAAGGCCACATAGGGCCTAATATTTTAACCGCCTGCCTCATACATCAGCCAATAACTCAACTGTAGATCAGCCAATAACTCAACTAACCTGTGTTTGCCCATGATTACCTCACCATGACCAATTGCTTCTGACTTAACTTGATTTGGCTCGACTTAGTGCATTTAGACTTAAGCCGTGACACCAATGAGGTAGAGTTGACTCTGACTTGACTTTGTATTCTGCAGTCAGACCAGTCATAATATATTGACTAAGGACTTCGATGGTGTTCTTTTAGACTTGACATGCACTGTGTTTCCACTGACTTGGTGACACCTCTGCAGGAACCCACAGGAGCTTTACGCAGTATATCTTCTGCATTAACAGGCGCCAGTCACTCCCTAAGCCATCTCTTCCTGCTCTCAACCAAACACCCCCTCGAATGGAGCGAGATGAGAGGGAGAAGGAGAGACGAGAGAGAGAGCTGAAGGAGCAGCGAGAGAGGGAGAGACAGGAGAGAGAGAAGGACAAACAGGAGAAGGAGGAAAAGGAGCAGAGAGAGAGAGAGAGACAGGAGAATGAGAGACAGGAGAGAGAGAGAGAAGATAGAGAAAGACAAGATAAAGAATACAGAGAGAGGGAGGAGCGAGAACAGAAAGCGAGGGAGCAGAAAGAGAAGGAGAAAGAGGAGAGGGATCAGAGGGAGAAGGAGCGGAGGGAGAAAGAGAAGGAACGCTGTGAGAGAGAGAAAGAAAAGGAGCGAGAGAGGGAACGCAGGGAGAGGGAGCACAAGGAGAGGAGGGATAGAGACCGGGAGCGGAGTGAGAGAGAGAAGGAGCAGAAAGAGCGAGAGAGGACAGAACAGGAACAGAGGGAGAAGGAGCGACATGAGAAGGAGAAGGAGAAACAGCGGGAGGAGAGGATGAGGAAGCAATACGCCTCACCAGAGAGGAGGAGTGGTGAGGTGGAGCGCTGCAGGGTGAAGGAGGAGAAGAGGGGAGGAAGTGACAGGAAAGCAGAGCGCTCCTCCAGGGCAAGGAGCGTGAAGGAGAAGGCAGAGCCTCCTCCCAAGAAGAGGAAGAAATGGCTGAAGGAGGTGCCCTCCTCCTCTGAATCGGACTCTTCCCTTGACCTGCCCAGCGATGATGAAGGTGTGTGTGTGCCTCTGTTTAGTATGTGTCTGTGATTATCAACATTTTAACAAAGTCTTAAAAGGTGTTCAAAATCGTATTATACAATATTTTAAACATCAATATAGCAGCAAACAACATGTTCCATGTAAAGATATAGTAATTCCTGAGCAGAGAATGACATCGCACTACCTCTATAGGTCAAATTTACTAAAGGTTTGCGTAAGTAAAAACGTGTGCAAACGTGATAGCACTCACAAAAAACACAAGATGATCTACTAACGGTGTGCATGTATGGCGTGAAATCAGTGCCACGAGACAAAGCTCTGTAATAAAGATTTGTGTGCTTGCAAACAATGTTTGTGTACTTGCAAACAATATTTGTGTACTTGTGTACCGTTATTTGATTGGCTGTAAATGGTTTGGGCAGCGTTGTACAGATACAATTTTTTTCTACAGAGACACAAATCTTTTTTTCTACGGAGACACAAATCTTTTTTCTACGGAGACATAACTATTTTTTCTACAGAGACACAAATATTTTTACAGGTTTGATGATTTTCTACAGAGACACACATCGTTTTTGCAAGTACACAAATATTGTTTGCAAGTACACAAACATTGTTTACAAGCACACAAATCTTTATTACAGAGCTTCGTCTCGTGGCACTGATTTCACGCCATATGCATGGGGGATGACATCTTTCAAAAGTCCAAAGATAGCATGGACTGTTCATTTGCTACATTTGCCTTAACGGATATGCAATTTGGGATGTTTCAACGTTTACATGAAAGTAAATGGGAGGGAAACATGCAAATACATTAATTTACTACACACAATGTGATTTATCAAGCCTAAAAGCTCTTTCAGGTGATTGCGACAGCATCTATATTTATTATGTTTCAAAGGACGGTGCAAACCGCCAAGTAGGCTCTGAGGTACATTGTTTTCATTAGAATAATCATTAGAATTCATTAGAAACATCTGGATGAAAAACTTTGAATATCTGCTTCCCAGCACTTACGGTAGGCCTACTGTATAACATTGGGAATAAGTGTGAGTGGGCCTATGGGGGTGTGTGTGTTTGTGGATGGTTGTGGGCGTAGGTGTGTGTTGTTATTGCGGACTGAAGATAAATAGTTTTGAGTTAACTATAGCCTATCTACAACAAGAAAAAAATAACATTATGCACATATATGGGGTCTCATAATCCCCAAACATGAGGGTTAAGTCTCACCATCTTTCATTTATTCTGAGATCCTTTTTGTTTTACTTATGGCATTTCCCTTACAGATACTCTCCGTTAAGGTGTTTTTTCTTGTTACATTCACGTCTTTGCTGTAGCTCACCAATATGTTTATTTGTCTCTTCCACCAACACCTCT
>JAODTR010096458.1:0-13547 GCA_025399935.1 Amblyopsis rosae | reverse complement strand
CCCACCAGATCTAAATGGTAGCGCTCCACCTCCCGCACAAGTTCTGGCTCCTTCCCCCACAGCGAGGTGACGTTCCATGTCTCCAGAGCCAGCTTCTGCTGCCCGGGTCTGGTACAGTATTAATGAGTCAATAACTCATTGTTATTTTATTGATGTCATTTTGAGAAACTTGTGAGTTTGGTCATGATATAGTATCTATATTCACAGTGTTTTTATAGTTAAGGTAATTCTGAAATATTTGTAAGCCAAAGCAGGGCAGTTATAAGCAAACATCAATTATAGTTAGTTGGTGTGTTTTTTTTTTTAGTGAAGGAGCTGCTGAGAGCAGGGAATATAACTGGGTATAGAATAAAAGATAAATATATCCCGAGGTACATGTAATCCTTTCTAACAGGAGTAAATTGACAAGCATCTGTTGGGTGAGTGTGTTGAATAACTGGCTTATCACACAGTGAAAGCTGTTCTGTTTCGGAGGGTGTACTGCTAACACAATAGTTCTGCTTTAAGCCGTTCACCTACAGACTGAATATACAGGAAATGGTATGTTTCGAGAATACGAATGCCCGACAATATAGACTTTCAAATGGCTTTCTGACCATTGGCTTTTAGAAATACGATTACTGGATCCTTCTGTGCCCCTGACTGGTTTTTCTATACACTTGAGCCTGCTGTCAAAAATAACTAGAAAGCACCATTATATGGCACCTTACCTTTTACATTTATAAAATTGCATACTGTGTGTGTGAGTATGTTGTGAGTGAGTGTGTGTACTGTATGTTTTAAAATGGAGAAAAACTTATCTAATCCGTTACATTGAAATTAAAGATTTTTTTCAAACCTTTTGCTATAGCATATTTATTATCTGACATCATCCAAATAACAGTAAGCATATGTCGGAAGTATTTAGTATTTGTATTATTAACTTGTTCTCCTGTCTGACATGATAACAGATTGCCTTTGAAAATGTGTCCCTGCTAAATTATTTCTGATAAGAAGACGCATTTCCTGGAATCCGAATATATGTACATAAGCCTTCATCTTTATAGTTTTGCCTGTGGCAGTGGAAGAACAGTGAGAGTAGATAATGTAAGCCAGAGCATGCTACTGTAATTGAAATTTGCCTGGTAAGGTGAGTTCAAACCAAGCCATAATGCTTAGGCATAGTAGTAAATGCTACAACACCCTTGACCTCGCTATTGTTACGGCCTGGCTCATGGGCCGTAAACCAAACAAACTAAACAAACCAAACACTTAACTAACCAACAGAATAACATAGAATGAGGCGTGAATGTCTGTAGGTGTAAGTACTGAATATATGTGGTGCGTGTTGCATGCTAACTAAACTAAGAAGCTAACCAAACAAAGAAAGAAAGAAAGACAGACACAAACCAAGAACATGTGTGGTGCCAGGAGAGTCACACTGACATTGTGCTCGAACACACCTATATAAGTAACAGGCCCAGGTGCCCTTAATCAGCCTAATTAGGGCATACCTAGCCAATCAGGACCAGAGGCCTACTTATACAAGACAGGGCCGTCACACTATACATGTGTCACACTTGTCATATCATATGTGGTGTGTTACAACAGTGCATGTGTAGTGTTTAAAACTCAATAGCAGTCAATAATAGAATGCCAGTGTGACGCAATAGCAGCACTGATGTCGCAATGAGACAAAAACATGATAAACAGGAGAGGAGATGTGACAGTGGATGGGGGATACAGTGGCTTATATCCTAAGCTTATTTTGTTCAAAAGGTATGATTCAGTGCTCTGAATGGCTATTGATTTCTGCCATCCTTAACCTGATGTTTGGCTAAGCATGACTCACTCTGCCTCTTTGGAGAAAGTGTTATTTACATTTGTTTTGTTCTGTTATTTATTTTTTATTGCATTGAATTTGAAATTCATGTATTTTAGAATTTATCATTAACATACTGGTATGTTGTTTACCATGAAACAAACAATTATTTCAGGGAGTAGGGTAATTAAACCCCCTATACTAGAGTATAGCCTTCCACAAGTAGGTGTGAAACAGCCTGTCATTTAAATGATCTGCTCCCTGGCCATGGAAGACAGAGAGACGGTCTCTTTATGTAGTTTACCTTAATATTCGCTTAAATTATTATAAGCAACTAAGGGTGCAGCTAAGGGCAATGAATATGACCAATATGTTATGTGATGTATGTCTTTTTCTTTCTTAGATGTATTACACATATGGTCACCAGACTATTTACAACCTTAATAAGTTGCTTTATGTTATTGGGTGGTGTTACAATTTAGAAACCAAAATGGCATGTAGAATTTCCTTGCAAAGGAATGTTATCGGACACTATCAAAGATGCAACGTGCCCGCCCCTAGCGAAGACACCCAATCAGGTCACCAGAATGGTTTAAAGTAGGCGCGACTACCGACATCTTAAAAAGCTGAAGTGCCCTTCTATCATTCCTCTATTCTGAGTTTCTGGTGGTGTGGGTGGGGTGGGCGGGGGCTACTTGCAGCCAGCTAGCGGCTAACCACTAGCCAAACTCTGTTACCACAGCAGAGTTTTCTCTAACAGCAAGCTTTGGAAAAGAGGCCTTACGCCACCCACGACGAACAAGCCCAGAGTTTCGACTAACATTGAAAGACAATTATTGACATGGGGGCAAGACTATATTTAAAAAAGAATCAATACATGCGCATATAATTTGCTCTCAATTCATTTGAATTTGATCAATTTGCTGTCTTTAATTGATTTGATTTGTATCTGTCTGCGTTCCAGGGGTGGTGGTCATAGCATTTGTGGTCTGCTGGTTGCCTTATCACATCCGCCGCCTCATGTTTTGCTACATCTCCTCGTGGCCTGAGTAAGTAATGATGGTGTTCCTCTGTCCAAAACCCCTCTGCAAATTGTCCTCTGACAGAGACAGTATATGCACTCACATTGTCTTTCAGGCTCCTGCTGTTAATTTTTCCATTGATTAAAACCATATGGACACAACACACATGCGCACATACATTCATATGCTGGCTTGCAGCCGTCGTTGAAAGGGACATCAGTTACAGTATGAGTGTTAGACCAAGGAGCAGACAGTCAGAACAGGTAGATCTTCCTGATTAGATTGGCCTCATTTGTCATTGTCCATTGTCCTCTCTGCCCATCTCCTGGTGGCTGTTTTCAAAAAATTTACTATAGATCACATGTAATTGAATCAAACTCAATATTGGTTAGTCAGTGCTCTTGCTGGGAATAACTCTGTATATCACAGAGTGTAAGTAATAGCTACATAATGTATGTACACTGTAGACTCCTGAATGCAGAAATATATGAGGTGGGGAGATATAGTGAATTCAATGCATGCTTGATCAGGTAATTGCAAACCTCATAACAGCACCTATGTAACTTGATGCATGCCCAATAGATCCTTGTCACAGATACCGTATGTAATAATAGGATTAACTGCTTCTGTATGTCATAGTATTAACAGCTGATTTAGATGTTCTGACTAGCAAGGATTGACAATGAATAAACAGTGTGAGGAATGCTTTCTAATCAAACAGGATCATTATATTAATTGTGTTATTACAGCAGTGTTTAGACATGTGTCCTCCAAAATTACCACTCTAGATAAGACCTCATTTAGATTGAGTTCTAACTTCTTTATAATGTCAATACATATATTGGAGAAACCGTGCACTTCCTATACAGGGAATTCTATTTTATTTTCAGAAAAATTTCAGCAGAGTATTGGTGTAATTCATTTGTGTTACAAGATCTCCCTGGTTTATAGGACTTTACAGAATAGGTCTTACTGAGTAATATATTTTTATACAGACTTTGAACCCTGTCATTTAAGCAGCTTGGCCATTTCCCAACATAGAACTATGCTGTACCTTTTTATTCTCTTGATAGATTTGTTACAAAAGCAGCTGGGGCCTCTTAGAATAAGGCATTGCCTTTCCTTTAATAATAGATACAAGAATAATGTTTTCAGGATAATAAAAGGACAGCTAGTTCCTGGGTTCTGTTTTTAAGATTTTGGACATTATTTACACTGTGCCTCAGACATAGCCCTTCATTTGGTGTTGATAAATGAAATATGAATGCATGGGCTCCCAATATTAATTCTCTCCTATTGAGGCCTATCCTTAACTCGGTGTCATCAATAGGCACTGACATTCATGCCACACAAAATAAAGGCAGAAACAGGCATGGAAAGATGATACAGTTGCAGAAAAAACACTGCCTCTTTACTTATGTCTAGGTGTGATTGAAACTGAATCCTGATATATTTCGCTTCTAAGACTTTGTGCTACTGTATATTATTGATTTTTTTGGTATAAATGAGCTCTTGGCGATGCATAGCACATTTATATGTGAGAGAAAAAGATGGAGATAAAGTGGTGTGCACATAATGAAAATGTTATCTAGTTATGCTCATGTGTTTTTCACTTTTATTGTGCAGTGGTTAGTTTGTGTGCCCATCTGAACCATGTTGTTTAAATGATAAAGTGCATCCGGAAAGTATTACAGTTACAGCCCTATTCCAAAATGGATTCAAATATTTTTTCCCCACAAAATTCTACACACAATTCCCCATAATAACATAGTGAAAATAGGTTTATTTTAAATGTCTGCAAGTTTCTTAAAAAATGTACATACGTTTTCACAGCCTTTGCCATGACACTCAAAATGGAGCTCAGGCACATCCTCTTTCGACTGATCATCCTTAAGATGTTTCTACAACTTGATTGGAGTCCACCTGTATCACATTCAGTTGACTGGATATGATTTGGAAAGGCACACACCTGTCTATATAAGGTACCAAAGTTGACAGTGCATGTCAGAGCACAAACCAAGCCATGAAGTCCAAGTAATTGTCTGTAGACCTCAGAGACAGGATTGTATCGAGGCACAAACCTGGAGAAGGCTTTCCGCAGCATTGAAGGTCTCAATGAGCACAGTCTCCATCATCCATAAATGGAAGAAGTTTGGAACCACCAGGACTCTTCCTAGAGCTGGCCGCCCGGCCAAACTGAGTGATCGGGGGAGTAGGGCTTAGTCAGGGAGGTGACCAAGAACCTATGGTCACTCTGACAGAGTTCCAGCGTTGCTCTGTTGAGTGAGAAGAACCTTCCAGAAGAACAACCATTTCTGCAGCACTCCACAAATCAGGCCTGTATGGTAGAGTGGCCAGACGGAAGCCACTCCTCAGTAAAAGGCACATGACAACCCACTTGGAGTTTGCCAAAAGGCACTTGAAGGACTCTCAGTCCATGAGAAAGAAAATTCTATGGCCTGATGAAACACAGATTTAACTTTTTGGCCTGAATGCCAAGCATCATGTCTGGAGGAAACCAGGCACAGCTCATCACTACCATCCCTACAGTGAAGCATGGTGGTGGCAGCATCATGCTATGGGGATGTATTTCAGCAGCAGGAATTGTGAGACTAGTCAGGATTGAGGGAAAGATGAATTCAGCAATGTACAGAGACATCCTTGATCAAAACCTGCTCCAGAGCGCTCTGGACCTCAGACTGGGGAGAAGGTTGATCTTCCAACAGGACAACAAACCTAAGCACACCGCCAAGATAACAAAGGACAGGTTCAGGACCACGTCGTGAATGCCCTTGAGTGGCCCAGCCAGATCCCAGACTTGAACCCGATTGAACATCTCTGGAGATGAAATTGCTGTGCACAGACACTCCCCATCCAACCTGATGGAGCTTGAGAGGTCCTGCAAAGAACGGGAGAAACTGCCTAAAAGTAGATGCGTCAAGCTTGTAGCATCATACTCAAAAGACTTTAGGCTGTAATTGCTGCCAAAGGTGCTTCACCAAAGTATTGACCAAAGGTTGTGAATACTTGTACATGTGATTTATTAAAATTTGTAATAAATGTAAAGACATTTTTTTTTCACTTTGTTATTATTTAGTATTGTCTGTAGAATTTTATTTTAATCAATTTTGGAATAAGCCTCTAACATATAAAATGTGGAGAAAGTGAAGCGCTGTGAATACTTTCTGGATGCATTGTATGTAGGCCTACTTTAAAGCACTGATTGGTGCCTTGAAAGTGACACTGCATGTTTTGTGTCCAGAATTGCCCTTGTGTGCCCAAACGGTTCAATCAATATAAATGTAAATATATATATATATATATATATATATATATATATATACTGTATGTATATTATACAGTATATGTATATATGTGTGTGTATATTTGTATATAATTAAAGAGTAGATCTGCCCCATGAACGTGATAGGATAAGCATGTCATAGTAGGCTGAATTGTTTAATTAAAACTTATCCAAACACAAAACACATATTTTACTGCTTCTCAGTGTTTTGACCATGGTCTCGTTAAATATTGTGGGACCTGACAGCGTGTTTTAACAGATATACTTTTAAAGAACAGTCACATGGTGCAAGGCCCATAGCTCAGAATCTGTATGACCACGCACAACATATTGACTAATGTTTTTGTTTATATATCTTCATCAGTAATCTGTACGACTTCTACCACTACTTCTACATGCTGACAAACGTCCTGTTCTACGTGAGCTCAGCCATCAACCCGGTTCTTTACAACCTGGTGTCGGCTACCTACCGCCAGATCTTCTTCTCAACACTCCGCTACTTCTGTCTTCCCTGTCGTTACCCACCCAGGAGGCATCGTCGAGCTCTGACACGCCACTCAATCAGCATCTCTAGCAACCACACTGTCTGCACCAACATGGTTAAAGAGACTGTCTACTGATTACGTGGGCTGGCTCATAGACATACTATACTTAACATCATTAGCATGGGATCACTTAACATCCACTTGGAAACTGCAAGCATAGAGCTGAGAGTTGTTATTGCAGCGTTAAAGAAAGAAAGGTATACTTTGTATATCAAAAAAGAAACTGGAATGGGAAGTATGTACTGTAGAGTACGTAGTGTATTACTCTACAAGTACCAATCATACAATCAATGATACAGTTACATTGTCTTTGCTGTTTGGGGATTTTAAAGCATTATTTCAAGAAGGTTAAATGCGCTCAGCAACCATTTCTGGCCTATCTTAATGTCTGCCTACACTAATGATTGTGCCTGTGTGAAATTAGATTCAAATTAGACAATTGTTGGTACAATACATTCAAGTAGTGGTTAAAGCTAATGACAAACCTGCTGAGCAGTTTGCCAATCAGCAAATACAAGAACTTCTTCAAGAATCTTTAAGAACTGACATTAAGAACCTACCTGAAATTGCTATATATACAAAATAATCAGATAAGACTGGGATTTTTAGAACTAATGTAGATGGGCATTTTTTGCAATGATCTAAACCTAGTCACCTATAGGACACTTGTTAATTCCAACACATGCTGTTTCCATATTCCGACTTTAAGCACACCAAAGTCAAATGAATGAATGAGGTCATCCGAGAAGCATGTGAACGCAGCATTAGTTTGGTATTCTTTTTAAGTGAGAACCAAAAAATTATATTTCCCATGCTTGATGCTGTTACACTGATATCGGTTCATGGTGTTCATGACACAATTATGTCCCTGCTGACTCTTTGGATTATAGTGCAGTCATTGTTCCTGAAAAGAGCACAAAGCTGATTGGTAAAATTCTAGTATTAGCACAGTATACAGAAAATTACATTTCCATGTAGTACAGTGGGTTAGTATACTGTAGTCATACAGAGTTTTAACAAAACAGTACAGATACATTTTTTATCAGATTAACCTATAATCTGTATATATATTATTGCCAAATTGTTTTGTTGTATGTACATGTATTTTAGGGCAGTAAATAAACTGGTGTACATTATGCAGTGTTGATAGCATGAAACAAGTGACTAATATACACTGCCACAGTAGGAAAAGAATGAAAACTCGATCACAACAAAGCAATATATTTCGATCTGACAGTAAGCTGCACCCTGTGAAGGGCAAGAGCACTCCAAATGCCCTCAAAGAAACAGCAAGTGCCCTTTGATGCTCCAATGGCTGCTACAATAAGACTGAGGCTCTCTACACTTCTCCACATACTCCTTCAGGAGAAACAGAAGAAACTGCTAATACTTGCTGACACTAAAATACAAGGTGGTGCATCTGCTTCTGGAACTACCAGCTTTCAGTTTCTGTGTTTGTGTTCGTCTAAGTGTATGTTTTGTATCTCTGTGTATATGAAATGACCTCGGCAGCTAATGTATAGAAAGACAAAATACAACCTTTCCCCTGAAGGTTACACCTTAACTTCAAAAGATCAATTTATACCCATTACATGAATACTACAGAGAATAATGTGGGAGACTCTCTTTTATACAGTAGCAATCCATTTACTGTACGCATTTACTCTTCTCTCGAAATTGTGTAACATTTGTGTAAATGCATATGGTGTGTCCTCACAATCAGATGTTAATTGAGATAAAGGGTATAAGTTATACATTATGCTGATGAGTCATGGCTTTTAGACATAGTTTTATGTTTAGAAAACAAGTCTGGTCATTGTTAGTTTGCCATTAAGAATACTGCTGCACTATATGCAGGTATTAAGAAACACCAAAGGCATACCAATGAATGTGTATTACAAACAAACCCCAGTCATTACCATGTTAATTGATAATTTTTAATTAATATTATCTTACTATCATACAATGATCACAATTTTGTAACATAATAATATATAAAGACGTCTTGACGTGGAATGTGCTGCTATAAACCACGTATGTGTCCTTTTTTTGGCTTGCTACAGGGGCTGGCAGGATATCAGAGGATCCTACAGAATATACCCTCTTTCTTTAATATCGTAATACATTGCTTATAACTAATTTGTGACACTCAAACATATAAACCATACCATACCAAAACACTGGCACATACAGTGACAAACTAGTAAACAGAAATTATATAATGACATATACCATGTACAATCGTCTCATATATAATTATCAAATACTGTAGATACAAAGAGCTCAAATTTAGTGTTACCTGAAATACCAATACCTTACTTTAATTAACATTGTGCTCATTTACTCAGTAGATACTGACGACCATTAAATGTCGTGCCTTGTGTCAGTGGATAAATGTATGTAATTTTGTAGATTTGTGCAATTATGTATGCTGTTTTGGTACTGTATATGTGGATGCTATAGTCATTCTACATAGAGCAGAATGTCATATAACCTCAGTCTGGGTTGTTACATGTAAGGAGTCAATATGGAGCTAAGTATTAAGTAATACTGTAGATAATGGCATTTTAACATTTGAAATACGTATCACTAGCAAATCAGATCATTGTATCATCAGATTCCGGACATTAATTATTTTTATTTTTAAGAATTCCATTTAATTGCACTGTAAACTAATAAAATATATGAATGTATGTTCTATACTAGATGTTTTGTATGTTCTCTCAATGTCTGTTTTCCTCTATACAAAATGAAAACATAGATCATCAGGTAATATCACACATCTCAATTTATGCATAGACAACTCATAGCAAGGCTGTGCTTGACCTTTTAAAACACCCCTAGGATTAACAGCCTGTGTGCTCTTCATGTACCAGGTGTTAAGTAGTGCCAAATACATCAAGCAGCACTGTGTAAATGTTATAGCCTGGGTAAAACCTGATTTTGGAAACTACGATTTGCCCTGCTTTACATATCAGTTTGGGGACTTTACATTGAACATTTGGTGTGTTATGTAATTACTGCAGTTACACTGCATGATGTCTGCCTTGTTTGTAAATACACTGGCTAACATGGAACATACAGTATTGCAATTGAGAATACTTAGAATCCTGAAATCACAAGGGATGATTTCCCACCAATCTTATTTGTGTGTTTTAGTGGGTTGGTTTTCCAGGAGAACTGCTAAGGCAGGAGCCATTCCTAGATCCTGGCCAACAAACAGCCCAAAGAAGCCCTTGGGGTCTGTCTGAAACATTTCGGTTTCATTAACTGCAAGATTAAGTTTGTAGCAGCCCGATCCAATCCCTGTCAGAAAACATGCTGAAATATTTATTGTCTAATTTTCTTGCATCCTTCCGTAACTGTTTTGAGTTTGACTTAAAACAACAATATTTTCTCAAGGGGATCTGGGCTTTATTCTTATTTTTGTGTTAAAATGCTATTCGTAACACATTTGGCTGCCCAAGCCTAATGATGCCGCAGGATTCTCTACTTCCTACCCTTACACTTCTGACCATGAGTGAGGGTGACCCCAGTCTGCACTGCAGTCAGAAAATCAGGGAAATTGGGGTGTTACACACGGTATTAGGTCAAAAGGAACCCAGACACAAATATCAGGAACTGCAACCCATCCATTCTTATAGGTACTTTCCTATTTCACTTAAGCTTTGTACCTGAGGAGCTTAACAGACTCCTTCATCTAAAAGGTTTTAAGGAATTCTGATAAAGCTGCCACTCAGTCTTAATGTTTCAAACAAAAGAACACATTGGTAGAAAAGTCAATGAAGAAGATCAATTACTCAGGTAAAGATATGGGTTAAAAACAAAACTGGTGTTACGGGTTTGGAGTGTAGAGTGCAGGTACAGACGAATCCACGACAAACCAGCTTAACAAAAATGTATGAGCCAGCTCAGGTTTAATGTTACACACACATGTCCAAACACAAGAAAGTGAAAATCACCGACAGTGAGGAAGTACAGGCGGAGGGCGCTGCCCCAGAAGCTACAGCTGGTAGGTATCATACATTTGTGGCAAATTCTATAAATCATCTATTATGTTTGTTGTGAATATGATCTGGAAATTCTCTTTATGAAGTTTTCACAGTCATTGCCTCCTACTGGGTATAGACCTCTGTTCAATTTTGAGACTTTTGAACAGCCTTTAACCAATTGATGTTGCTAACTGTTTCCGAAACGCACTCGACTTAGCCACCCTGATTGGTCCGTTAGCGGGGAGGCTGTTAAAGGCAGGGTCATTCTTGCTAACTTCAAGCTCAAAACAAAACCGTATCGCTCCGCTGTCCTTCGCGGCGGCGGGTCACACGTTGAAATGCATTGTGAAGCAAAGTAGTGCTATGGCTTTGTTGATACGAGCGGTGTTTGCCACTTTGTTTATGTTACTATTTACGGAGCCAGGGCTGTGTAGAAGTATCATCAAATTTTTTCAACATGCACAGAGAACGGTAAGATAGTGAAATGTGAGGAGATATTTGTTTAATTTGACAAAATTGTATTAGCTTACATATATCTTGCTATAACTGACTTTGCCTTTAAGGTTTACAGATTATGATCTCAGAGAAAATATAGCAGCGCACAATAGTCGGGCAGAGCCAGGCTAATGCATAATTTCTCATGATGAAAGAAAGAAGAACAATGAAGAATGACAGAATAAAAGAAGATGAAGAAAAATATGTATAGTACTAATAATCTTGTGGTAAGAGTATAGAAATATCACCAACCGTATTTAACCATGCTACGTTCCAAATTAGTAACACAACTGCCTCTTGAACCTTTCATTAGATCTTGTTCATGAAATTATGGTTTACAGACATTGCTCTCAGCAAAGTCTCATTTTAAACCCCCCATTGAGTTGTATAGGAAATCCACCATTAACATACTGTACACGGATCCTCAGGACAGGGCGTTCTAAATTGGTTACTAATGAAGATATGCTTTAAAATAATATGGTTGCTGTAATTTGTTCAAGTATGTTACTTAAAGGCAGGGTTAGATTTTCTTGAGAAGACTTGCTATCAAATCAAAACAATATTCCTCTGCTGGCCCACACATTGAAATGCATTGTGAAGCATAGCGTAGTACTATGGCTTTGTTGTTGTGAGCGGTGTTCGCCACTATTTTCAAAGTAAGGGCTGTCTAAGAATTTCCTTGTTTATTGTGTCACATTACACTAGTGACACAATAAACAAGGAAATTAACTTTTTGCTTGAGAAGTCCCTCTTGAAAAATACTGGAAGCACGCAGTTATAAACAAATATGTTAAGAATGCCCTGCAGTATGGACACTGAGAATAATAACAAACATTTGAACAGTTAAACAGAGAGATGACATTTGGCACCGCTTTGGGACAGAATGATATTTCATTGAAGTGTGGCAACCAACACTTGGGGGTAGCTAAATTCCTTTCTAGGAATTTGCACTGCATATATTGTTTTCAGAGCCAACATGGGGTCTCAGACAGCAATCCTACAGATTTTGATTTGTCGTTCTCATGGCAAAGCCTGATTTATCCATTACCTGGACTCTGCCAGAAGAACATAGAATGGCCGGGTCAGTGAACAAAGGAAACATTCCTCACCATAGAGCTTCCTGTCTTTTGCATTTCCAAATATTTCGTTCTTTCTTTTAAAGGCAAGACAGAGATGAGACAAATGCTTTTGGTTTGTATATTTCCCTTGAGAAATCAAGAGCTTACAGCGGTGCAGAACAATCATTCAGCAGGAAGAAATGACTGTTATCCATCACTTGTTTATCTAGCGCTACCAAGGCCATTTAGCCAAATAAACTTGGCTTATAGTATACACAAGTAATTGTTATGTATTGGTAAGTGAAGCAACCAGGCCATAAGGTGAGTAATAAACTGAACCTGGTGTAATTAATAATGTAATTAAATTAATAATACAATGTCTGAATACAGTCCTTTCTATGCATCTTCATAGTTACATATACTCTAATTATTGAGGTAGGCAAATGTCTAAATTATTAAATCAAACCCATGAACCCCTGACTTCAAATGAGGCTTAAATATAAATATATAATGATTATAGTCACATAAAATCTAATTATGACACAATGCTGTAGACCTATACAATTAACCCAAAGCCATTTAATATTGAAATATAAAAACATCAGCATATATACTGATATTTATAGTATAGAATTATCATTTCATGCAGTTATTTTTGTTGCTTGTTTTTTTCTCATTCAGTTTTACATTTTGTTTTTGGCTTCTTCAGTGTGGATGGTTTTATGGGTTTTATTGTAGTTATACATTCTTTCAATGCAAGTTACCAATAACAGGAAAATATTGTACGCAAATTATACAAAAATGTTAAATGTGTTGGAAAACATTAGTTCACAAAAGGAAAAGTGTACAAGACGCCAGAACATACCATATTTCTTCAAAATATATAGCAAGCTTTAGATTGTATATAAACCTTTAGTGACTTGATAATGGATATAACCGTAAGAATTGCTGTGGACTGCTAAAGTCTGTGAAACAGATTTTAATGAAAGACATTTCCCTTTTCCAAAACGGCCTTAATTAGTTTTATACTTAACCAAAGCCCTGTACAGTAGAGTTTCACCTGCCTGTAAAGCGCTGCACATTGGCAACTTGCCTCATCTGTAAATTATATTTTATTAGGCTAAATACAGATATTCAAAATATAAAGTACCACAAAATTACTTCATTACTTCATCATTTGTATTGTGGGCCATTGTTGTCCTACAAGCATTGTTGTATGCTAGTTTATGTTTTATGTTAAGTTAATAAAATATTACCTCTCCGGGAACCATCACCTTATCGTGGTGGAGAGGTTTGTGTGTCCCTATGATGCTGAGAGCTGTGTTGTCTG
>JAODTR010096447.1:3200-10700 GCA_025399935.1 Amblyopsis rosae | reverse complement strand
TAAGCATATGTTTTATGTGATATTTGTTCGTAACTTTGTGTGCTCTCCTTGTGGTAAGTCATCCATTATTATTGTCTACAGGCCAAATATACCAGTACTGCAACTGCTAAATTAAGTGGATTTTATTTTGCAAGTGTCTTGACTCGTTCTATATAATAAGTCTTAACTAGCCTTTGTTACAGAGGGAAAAGCACATCAAAATGGTGTGTATTGACAGGAAAGAATATTCACTAACAACCTTACACACCACATGTCTCATGATGTGCAGGACTTTATGTTTTGCATTCTTCTGGCACATATGTTTGTAACGAAGCCTATATCAGTGTTAATGATCATGCAGTTTGTCTGACCTATGGTGCATGTTGTGGAGATGTGAGCTGAGCCTGTGCTGCTACTGTAGCTGCTATTAAGCTTGCCTAAATAGTGAAAAGTGTGTTGGATGCCAGAAGGCTTTGAAGTCGACTCCACTCTTTTTCTGTGTCACCATTTGATGCTGTTTTGCTTTGTTCTCATCCGGAGCTGGCTAAGATTACAGGCAGATCTCATGGAAAAAGCAAGACAAAAATCATATAGGATACTCTTTGCATGCTCGTTCATGCATGCTTGCATGCACATTTTATTAGCTGAAATGGCAAGACATCTGGCAAGCCTTTCATTCTGGCTTGTCAGCCTTGACCGACACCATAATGCTTTGGGTCATGCTAGTTTATTTTTCCATGTTGGTCAGACACAATCACTACACATTTTTGAACCTGCACGTATGCGGGGAAGCCAGTTTTAGAGGGAATTCAATATTTATGGCCGTCTGTGTGCTAGTGCTAGCCAGCTTTCCTGCCTACAGCTCCACCTAACCCCACCCCACAAAATCTACTTTATCACTTGGGTAGCCAGCCAGGCAGAAACACATAGAGGTGCTCTGCTGTGGCAGAGATCCCCTGAGCTGGTCTCCCGCGGCACATTATTTGTTCAGCGAGCCCAGCTAGTGCCTGGACGTTCCTGTCTGGCTGCACCTGCACCTTATTCTCTAAGGATTTTTACCTACCGATGTAGGTAGCAGTTTTTTATTTATTTCTTTATTTCTTTATTTCTTTATTTCTTTAATTAATTGACGATAATATTGTGGATATAGACATACTGTACAATATATTATCATTGGCTGTACTATCTGGCTCACTGATTCCGGAATTTTAAACTCTGAATGAAGTCCCGAATTATATTCCGGAATGTTCAAATCAACAGTTGATCCAGAGTTGGGGCATAGCCTGGCGCCTGCTTGGCACCAGGGAGGGAGGGAGAGAGAGAGAGAGAGTGAGAGAGAGAGAGAGAGAGAGAGAGAGAGAGAGAGAGAGAAGAAACGCACATTTCAGATTTAGCCTACTCCAGACACAGTAGCCTCTCTCTACAGTTTGCTTTCTCATTTTCCATCAGATCTAATCCACACGTTTCTAGAGCCTCTCTAGCCTATTTCAATTCGTGTTTTCTAACCAATTCATAAAAATACTGGACAAAGACTCCTCGCATGTATCAGTCAACAAAATGCGTTTGGCACTGGATGTTTAGGAAATACCAGACCGTGTGCGCATAGCGAGACAAGGGACAGAGAGAAGACAGCCTTGGACAATAGGCTACGGGAAGGAAGACGAAAACGAGAAAATCTGCACTTTAGGTGAATGAGACTCGATCAGGAATGTGTATCTAATTGGAAACGCGAGCTGCTGCCAGTGCAAGGTGGATTGCCCAGAAAATAAAACTTAAAACTATTTATTTTTTAATACTTAACGGGATTATTTAGGACAATGAATATGTCACCCCCCGATCGCAGGAAAAACATACAAGCACTGGCTTTGGAGATTGGCATCCGAGTTCTACTGTTTGGAGTTTTTGTGTAAGTAGCCTACCCCGTTTTAGACTGATGTTGACATTCAAAGATGAAGCCATAAGCGGCTAGCCACAAGTTTTCTATAAGAAGCAGCGCATATGCTCATTACGACGTGTGGTGCTGAACTATGTTGCTTCAGTACCTTGGATGGTAAGAACACTGTAGGCTGTCCGTGGACATTTCCCACTCGGCCGATTGGATTCATAGCCTACATTAGATTACTATATGGCTCACACACGCGGCGTTAACAGGTTGCACAGACACAGGGTTTATCCAGACTACACATTTCATTGCATTTAATTGTTATTTCATTAAGAAAACTGATTATAATTGATGCTGGAAAACCTAGATTAGTAGACTGTCTGTACAGCAAACAGCATTTGATACTGTATGTAGCCTATACTTAAATAATAGAACAATAGTGACAATAGTGTCACATTTATTGTGTCATTTATTTTAAACGTGTGGTATTTACGGAAACATTTTTTTTTCTCTGTGAATAATGGAATAATGACAAACTATTATTATTAATTGTATGTCTGTCCTGAATCTATCAGACCTATGCCATTTATTGATTTGGCCACTTAGTGCAACATGAACAGCACCATCCCTATTTGCTTGAGTATAACACGCCTCCAGCAGGCCAGCCTGTGTACCTTATCATGACTATCGGTCCTTGGGCTAAGTGGTCTGCTCACTGTGAGTTGTCACCTACAGTACAGCAGATGAGGCAGGCTTATACAGTCCATTGTGTCAGGATGGCCACAGTCAACTGAGGATCCAGGGCAAGAAGCAATGTGTCAGGGAGATGGTTCTGGGCATCATGACAGTGAATCGTCGTGCGTGCTTGCTTGCGTGCGTGTGTAGGAATGTTATGGCTTTATTTTATTACATAAAATCATCTTAACACTTTATTTTCCACTCAGGGATGAATGTAATGTATCATATTATGTATGTGTGAATCGATATATTCAGGTGTAGCTATCAGTGTGTATTTGCAGCTTTGCATGGCAGTATTTTTGTCTGCATAGATAAACAATTTCAAACAATATCATCTCATCAATTCTCTGCTGCATTCTACAGTAGTAGCCTCTCCAGTAAGGGGTTCCTTGATCACTGTAATGAATTGAATTTTACTGCCCATACTCCCCGCTCAATACAGAGCAGGCTGAGCCTAAGCCCTATATCAGCAATCATAGCCACTGTCTTGTCTGCATATTGTCCACAATAAGTCACATAAAATATATCATTTCCTGGACCTAACAAAGTAAATACTCAGATCAGGCCAACGGAGGTTGACTGCAGTGCAACGATTAGCCGAGCGAGTCGCAAGATTGGTGTTTCCATTTGACATTTAGTAGCCTACATTGTATGTTACATTAAGCCGCAGCAGATGTATATGGGTGTAATGTTACATACAGATGGTTATGGCATGCGTCCCTTTGTAACAGAGTGAACTCTGTTACTATGTTATGGGCTGTATCAGTTGCAAAGGAAATGTTCAGTGCATCGATCCCCAGGTTAAATGAGACACGGCAGGTGTTTGTTCAGAGCCAGCATGCTGTGTAATGTGATTTTTATCTACTTTAAGCTGCGATTGCAGTGTAATTCCATGAAGCTATAATAGCTGTAGAAGAGATTTCAACAGAACAGAGAAGCGATACTATTACATGAAGGGCAGCTGTTCTCTTTAACTGTTTGACCTTGAATTCCTAAGGACATACTTTCATCATCGGGGCCAACAGATACAGCTGATACAGCTGTGATTATCAAGGTATTGAATAAGGAAATACTTTAGATTTACTACTGCTGCTGTCATTTCCCTAACAAAGTGTTAGATCTGGTGTTTGACCTGTTCTGCTGTTGACAAATGTACTGATTGTAAATCACATTGGATAAACTAAAATAAATTTATTTTTTGGAATAAATTAGCTAATTTTGCCTTTTATTTAAAAATGTTTTTACCATTATTGCAACTCCTACAACAAGGAGTGAATGCAGGATTATTGTCCTATTATTTTGGTGTAGCTACAGCTGGCTTTATATCTCCACTCTCTGCCTCTCCTGTTCATAATCACAGAATTGTGCTGGCACACCGATGTTGACATTTGACTGATCTCTTGTTTTCAACCACAAAGGTTACACATTACAACATAGGAACACTCAGTGTCACTTTAGTTGTTTTAATTATAGAATGAGCACATATTTAAACAGAAATACAGTGATCTGGTGTTTGAAAAGTGAGGACATTCTTTACAAAATAACTCAAAACCTACTGTGCATACCATGCAACATTCACACCCACACAATCATGGATGACCCACCTTATTTTGACCCAACCGTGCTTATCCAGCCGTTTGTCAGGTCTTAGTCCCAAGTGGTTGACTGACCTCCATCTTGGGCCAAGTTTGTGACTTGTCCCTGTGCTATCACCCAGCTAATAGCACAAGTCCATCGCGACAAGTTACCCAGCTCTCTTGGAGCAAAACAAAAGTTCAATCTAAATGGAAATGGTTCAGTGACATTTAACAGTGGGGAAAATAAATGCTGAAACCAGATCCAGAAAGAAAAGATGGAAATTCATTCTCATGCTTTTAGCTTCTTGTCATATGAGGAAGGAATAATGAGGATTGTGCAATTTCACTTTCCATGTAATTTCTCCCTTGAATGGTTTAAAGGCAATTTGTGTGTCCATTTGAAAAAACTAGGAAAGAGTTGATTGACACTGTGTGGCTCATCATAGTATACAAACAAACAACAAACAAATAAGCAAACTCAAAAAAGAAAAATCTACAAAGATAAATGAAAGTATAAAATCAGAGAGAATAGTTTGGAAATGAACATATTGTTGCAGAGACTCCATGTTAAATGACTAATTAAATGAAACTAGATGCAAGCAATATTTTAGGACAAATCTTGAACATCTTAGAGGACGACACAATCCATTAGAACCACGATGCTGGTATACATAGAGAACAACATTGGCTTTTTATGTGTAAGGGTAGTGTATAGCACTTTGGTCAAATCCAAACAGACGTTTACCAATTTTTATCCTATGCCATCTGGGCTTTTTACAAACTATCATTTTAAAAGAAGGATGACATTGGATATATACAGCCATCAAATACTATATATTCTGGCAAACACTCTCATTCTTCTAGACAACAGGGGTCATAATGTTTCATCCACTCTCCCTCAGAGAAGGGTTTAGAAACTAACGGGGAATAGAAACTCAGAGGCTTGGCAAGTTTCAAACAGCTTTGTGAGACATTAAGGAGGAATACGACATTGGGAGATTTCAGTAAGCAGATTGTTTAGCCGTTGTCAATGAGGAGCATATGCTGATGTGTTTATGGAAAACAATGAAGAACATTGTCTCTATTGAACATGTGAGACAAGTTCCTTAGCTTATTATCAATGTTATTTTAATAAGCTGAATAATTTGTGTCAGACTACTACAATACATTCACTACAAGCATGGCAAAAAAACAATTAGCATTTTCCCAATTCTTCTGAAACCAACCACACTACCTCCTTTAAAACAGAAGGCACAGGTAAACAACAAAATATGTGTTCCTAATTGCACTCGCAGGTATGTACTATATTCACTACATAGTTTCCATTTGTTACCACAACTGTTGTTGGTGAGTGCTAAGACATTTACTATAACTAGTGGGCTGAAAATGGCTCATGTACAGTATAGGGCCTGATTATAGTGTTATAGTGTGCAACAGTTTTTAGTTCAGTTTTAAGATTTATCTTCTTTCAAGCGGTCTAAACCCTATAACTTCCAATACCTGGGACAGGCACCACCGGGACATCAAGTTGATATTTAGTAGAAGATAAAGTGTGGTGTTGTCTTGAGGTGGAGAAAATGAAAGGTCACAATACAAATAATAATATCTGTTGGCCCCCTCCCAAAATTACATTTACCGGTAGTTAAATGTGTGATACAAAAACTGTTTGCTGTTATCAAATGGTTATGCTAATGTTCTTTGGTAATATGTAGTTCTAAAACCATGCAGATCTTTCTGGCACCAAGAACAGTACTCTGACTGTGTATGCACGGCAATTCCTCAGCTTGACAACCCAAAGCTGAGGAATCGATTTACAGGTCATGCAATACCTGGACCTCATTACCTTGAAGAATATACCTGATGTTTTTTTCTTCTAACTGACTGGTCAGTGGAAGAATGAAATAGTGTTTTCAGACATACTGCAGGCAAGATGTGCTATTTTAAAACTACTGCAATTGTTCTGGCAAGAAAATAGGGGAGCACCTTTTATGGTAATTGAGCAACTAATAACTGGACTAAATCATGAACGAGGTTGAGTGCTTTAGGTTGACAACGTGAGAGCGGAGATGTAGAAACATAAGTGGGAACGCTGTTTGGAGAGGGAGGGAGAACATGGAAGCACAGAGAGGAAAATTGCACACACTTGATGGAAAAGTTAGAATGGGCAGAGCATGAAAGGGAGGGTGTCCTTTTCTGAATGAGAGTGGGGATGAGGAGAGAGAGAGAAAAGCACCAGCAAAGCATGCCCCTGGGGGGGGCATAGGTGTGTGTGTGATTATAAGCAGAGCGTATGTGCTTGCTTATAACACTAGCTCCAGACCTCGCCTGGCTGCTCTATCTGTCACCGCGCTGAATCACTGGCGTTTCAGGCCCACAATCATTCCATCAGCACATTATCTCCAGATTCTCGCTCTTTATCCCTCCATGCGCTACACATCACTCAGACACCCATACCGGCCCTTGTTACTGCGTTCCCCTCAACACTTGTCTGACATATCCCGCAGCCATGCTCACAAACTAGGGACCCAAAAGGGAACTCAAACTAGGGACTTGCTGCTTAGCAAGAATGTGGCCTTGTGTCCTCAGTGGGAGATTTCCATTTATATGTGCCTGTATCTGTTATTGCCTGCAGCTTACCATGCCTTATCTGAGGGGTTACAGTATGTGTAAAATGAGACAGCCAGCAGTTGGTACAGTAGTCTACAGCAACAAATCCTAACCAATCAGAATATAAGGGTAATACAAAAAATACAATGTATTATGTTCACTTTTTTGGACCTTTGGAACTAAGTGGATTAAATTAACCTGGGACATTATGGTGTGTAAATGGCACTGCATAAATATGAATTTACATTCCCAATCCTTAACATATATGGTCTTTGCCTCAATTCCCAACAAAATAGATCCAATATATGACTAATGTTTGCATTTAATCTCTACAAGATCATCATTTACCAATGGAATTGTCATTCATTCAACTATCCACTATAATAGCTTTATTCACTATAACAGCTGTGGGGTTCTACCTATTGCATGGCTGGCTGTGGGGCCACTGGCTGTGGGACTCTTCCTATGGCTGGCCATGGGGTTCATACAGCTGGCAGTGGGGTCCTTCCTATGACTGGCTTTGGGGTTTCATCCTCCAGCTGGCTGTAGGATCTTTTAGCGGCTGACTCGGGGGTCGCAATCTACCTATCTACCTATCTATCTATCCATCCATACAGCTATCCATCCATCTATCTGATTCTCACATCATACTCTTCCACTGCAGTCTTCAGTTAGCTTCCATTCCATGTACATATATTAGCTTCAAGGCCCTCTGAA
>JAODTR010096436.1:0-13550 GCA_025399935.1 Amblyopsis rosae | reverse complement strand
TTAGCCGTTTATCGGCAATATCGGTGAGCCAGCTAGTTGGCACTTTAAGAAATATATGCAAATGGCCAAAGGTATAAATGAACAAAACAATTTAGTTATATCTTTAAAGGTTCTTGAGATATCGACAAGTGGCAATTGTAGTGCCCCCTATGCATGAAATGTTACGAAATTTGGTTATCATCTAAAGATTTTCAAATAAAATGTGCGTGTAAAGTTTCGTTATGTTCGAACCATGAGATCAGAAGATATAGGTCAATGAGTAATTATGGGCAAATCTGTCAAAATTGATTTAGTCATAACTTTGGAACGAAGTGTTAAATCAAAATTCTGTGAATAACTTTTTCTTACCATGGTCTCTAAATGATGTCTACCAAATTTTGTGAGATTGGGATGAGCGGTCTCAGACTAGTTAAGTTTGAATTAGCATTCAGTTTTTTGGAAATAGTGTGAAAATGAGACATTTTTACAGCAGAGAACCAGTGAATAAAATATGCAGAAGACTTGAGAGAATGAGAAGAAGAAGGAATTTTGAAATTGGGCCTAGCCATTTTGGAGATTTGTGTCAAAAGGCAAAAGTGATTGCTATAGCGCCACCTATAGGCGCAGTACCTTGAATTTGGGGCTCTGAGTAGTGGGGCCAATTTGTGGTCAACTGGTGAAGTTTGGTGTTTCTGGGCCTTACAGTTTTGGCTGGCCAAACACTTTTAGCGGAGAATAATAATAATAATAAAAAAAAATTTAAAATGTGAACAAAAGCAATAGGGCTCCTGCACCTTCGGTGCTTGGACCCCTAAAAAGCAATAGGGCTCCTGCACCTTCGGTGCTTGGACCCCTAATAAGAACAAAAGCAATAACTAGGGTTTTAATAGCGTCCTCGCACACTGTGTGTGCTCGTGCCCTAATAATCACTAGGGTTTCAAGAGGGTCCTCGCACACTGTGTGTGCTCGGGCCCTAATAAAACACATCAACCACCGTTCCCAGAGTTCCACAAACCACAAGATATGGAAATAACTCACACAGCAGCTTATAAATCACCATTACATGGCCAGTTTGTTGACCGTGGAACTAAGGCAAACACAGTTTCACAACAGGTCACGTCTGGCTATCAGTTCCCTATTTTAAAGTGAGCTACCCGGAGCTAGCGGCTAAGGCTAACTACTGCAGTCAGGAAGAGAGTGAGAGAAAGGGTCTGAGAAGAAACAGAGTTTATAAGGAATAGAGAAAATGTTTGTGAACACAAACATTTTTTTTATTAAACCTTTATTTTACCAGTAGACTCATTGAGATTCAGATCTCTTATTCAAGAGTGCCCTGGGTATAGACCGATAACAGTTTCACATCAAAAACATAACAAAACAACAACACATATAAAATAAGTAATCAAATTAAACATTAGGTTCTAAAATCAAATGCATACTAAAAACAATTACAAATAAAAGAATCAGTAACCACAGATTTTATAAGTGACTTAAAATGACCAAAAGTGACAAGATAACTAATTTTTTAATTCCTTTGCAAGGCATTCCAAACTGAAGGGGCAGAATATTTAAATGCTCTTTTGCCTAACTCTGTTCTAGCAATAGGTACTGACAGCAAAAGTAAATCCTGTGAATGCAGGGAATACCTACTGTCTTTACAAAGAATGTAATCACACAAATAAGATTGCAAGATACCCAGCAGTGCCTTGTAGATAAAGATATACCAGCCTACGTGTGGTTAAGGAAGGCCAGCCAACTTTCTCATATAAAATACAGTGATGAGTAAGAGCTTTACCATTCAAAATAAATCTCAAAGCGCCATGATAGAGGGTATCAAGTGATTTGAGAGGAACTCTGAGAGGAAGCATTCATATATAAAATGTCACCATAGTCCAACAAAGGCATAACAGTGGCTAACACAAGCCTCTTTTTAGCCTCAAAAGACAAACATGCCCTATTTCTGAAATAAAATCACAGTTTTAACCTCAGTTTTTTAGCAAGTTGTTGAATATGTAATTCAGTAATTCAGTAATTCAGAAATTCCAAGATATTTAAACTTGGTCACTGTAGGTCACTGTAGTAGTAGCAATCAGTGGAAGGTCATGAGTAATCATTTTTGCTTTAGGAAATAGCATTACTTTAGTTTTATTATTATTAAGAATAAGATTCAAATTATATAGGGAATGTTGCACAGTATTAAAAGCAAGTAAGATAAAAAATATAGGTAATTGGTTCAGCTATGCATTCGGCTGCCAGTTTTTAAAAAAATGGATCAAGAAGATCAGGGCCAGGTGGGTTTCTCGGATCCAAGCAGTTTAATGCTTCAAGTACTTCCTGAACTGAAAACAGAGCAAAGTTGAAGGATTTACCTGCTCTCACCAGTTCAACCATACAGGAGTGCAGTAGGGGAAAAAAAAAAATGCATTAGGTTTAAAATGTACTTCCGATGTCGATGTAGCCTAACTCGAGTTACATTTATTTGCCTACTTTCATGACCATCATAAGGCTTCCAACATTGGCATGTCCACTAGTCACTATTCAATGCCCCACCCTCATTGGTGGTTGCTATAGGCATGTCGGTAAAGTAAGCTATTTGCACCTGGCATGTAGGCTAATGGTGTTTGATGTATTCCAAAGGAATGGCACATTTCTCAAATAATAGTTCTGAAATATCAGAGAGAAGCAGACAGAACTTAAAAATGATTTTGAGAGCTACAGTATCTTATAATTCCACCAGTCTCAATGCACGATCTTGACAATTCACGTGAATGGCAAACATGTATGCTAGACTACGGGAACAGCAATATCCTTACATAACAGGGTAAATCAGCCTACATTGTTTTATTTTAAGATAATGTTTATTTATGACTACCATTAGTTTTATTATCTTGGCTTGCTTAAGACATTTGTTTAGGACCAGGATTTGTCTCACATCGATCTGGATCTCATAATCGCTAAACATGAAACTTTACTGTACCATACAGTAAAGTTAGTTTTCGTCTTGGATTACCATACCTTTGGCGAATTGTCATGTGTTTGTCTTTCACGCGGGAGAGCGGTGCTCAATTCCAAGGTGGGACAGATTTCACTCCACTATTTTATTTGTTTTAGTAACTAAAAGTATAGTTGTACAGGCTTAAAATTTGAGACATTTTTCGTCACACTTATGTCCCCCCCACCTTATAAACATCTCCTGCGCCACTGCAACCATATATGGTTGCCCAGTAATAGAGGAATCTGAATCAAACAGCATGCCAGAAGATACAAAATGCTCATTAAAACAATTAAAAATGTCAGTTTTGTCGTGTATAGCAACAGAATTCTTGTATACACGTGCTGGTAAATCATTTGAGTTGCAATTGTTTGAGATAGACTTGATGGCCTTCCAAAACTACTGCACAATGGTCACTCAAATCATTACAGAACACACCAACAGCAGAAAATGTATGTGGTACATTAGTAAACACCTAAATCAATTAAGGTTGATGTTTCCAGAATTTTTGTCTAGTCGGTGCATTTATCAGCTGTGTAAGATTTATAGAATCACAGTTTATTTAAAATTTATCAGACACTGGTTTTAACCAAAACCAGTTACGATCACCAATCAAAATGATTTCACTATAAAAAAAAATTGGATACACGGTGCATCAAAAAAGAAAATGCATCACTGGAAGCTGAAGGAGGTCTGTAACAGCAAACCACCATTATAAATAGGCCTTTAGAAACCTCAAGATTCAAAGCTAAAAAATCTAATTGTTTACTGATAGATTCAGATACTTCCACCTTTACTAAAAATGTACTTTGTATAAATAGCCACACCCATACCCTTCTTTACTCTGAGTGGTACACATTGTAACCATTTATGCATATGTCTTTATCCAGAACAGATTTGCTAAGCCAAGTCTCTGACAACACAATGACATCAATATCAGTAGTTTTGGCCCATATCCTAATTCCATCCAGTTTAGGCACCAAGATACGTAAATTTAAATGAAAAATCCTAGACCAGTTCTAGATTTAAAATCAGAAGGGGTTTGTAAACATGACAAACCAGGGCCTGGGTTAGGATGCACATTTCCAGACAAAAATTGTAAAAGAATAACTAAGCGCCTAAGCCTGGAAGGCCTGGCATTGCATGTCTTTAGTAGAAGCTAAACTCAACCTAAAATTGACAAGGGAGTCCTTTGTTAAAACAAAAAAGTAATTTAAAACCATGAGACTTGGATACCGAGATAACGTAATATCCTTGTCTTCACACAGACAGTAGTATATGAGCTAATAAGCCGAGTGACAAAAAGCGAGTTCCTGAGAACTCAATTTCTAACGAGGGGCAGAGCGTATTGTCAGATATACTCACTCTTTGATGAAAATAATTTTTACCAGAGTCACCCAAAGTAAAAAGTAGTTCAATGTAAATCCATACCACGAGAATTGACATGTTCACACGTAAGACTGAGAGTTTGTTACGACGACTTCCTGCGTCTGTGTTCCCGACAGATTCTGTTGTCATTCATCCAAATAAAAACTTCCTTATTCAGATCAGTTTCTGTCTATTATCAAATGTCCACCAAGCAAAAGATCTCAGATTTCCGTTCTGCTGGGCGTTTTTATCCAGCGTCCTGCTGGCAATATTCGTTCAGACGAAATCGGTTATCTCGGTTCAAAGCTGTCAAAATGCTGTATCGCGTTTCACCATCAATTCCCGCAATGGAACAATTGCAAATCCAAGCAAATCTGTGGTGAAATAGTTATATTAACGTTCTACTGTCATTAAATATTATGATTATAAAACTAGAATCTCTGTGATTTGCTGTGGCTCTTCGATGACACCAAACAGTGACTGGTTCATTACGATGGAATAAGCCTGGTATTTGTTTTGAGCCGCATAAGAAACATTGGAGTATTTCAAACTGTAAATACCTGTTCTTCGCCGCCAGCGATCGCAACTCTACTCTCCACTACCAGCAACCTCAGCGCTGTTCTCCGCCACCAGCGACCTCAGCGCTACTCCTCGCCACCCACGATCGCAACTCTACTCTCCGCTACCAGTGATCTCAGCGCTGCTCTCCGCCACCAGCGACCTCAGCGTTACTATTCGCCACCAGCGGTCTCAACGCTACTCTGTGCCGCAGTCCTCCCGCCAGCAACACCACTCCTCTCACCGCCTCAACCCCTAACGGTTGCATCTCTCCTGTTGTTGTACATAAACCCTGTTCTGTTTATAATTGACATCTCCTGCCTCTGTGTCCTGCACTTCGGTCTCCGCCCGTTCCGCGGCCGTATCCTAACACATATGTGTATTTGTCAGGTGTGTCAGACAGGTTTAATCACAGCTCAGGACAAGCATAGTCTATACGACGGCAGGGCAGGTATGTCAGCACGCCGGCTGGCGGGTTGGTTGTAGCTGCAGGTGGAACTGCAGGGCAGGTAGAGGAGCAGGCAGGACTGCGATGGTGAACAGCAAGGCAGACGGGACTGCGATGATCAGCAGCAAGGCAGACGGGACTGCAATGATTAGCAGCAAGGCAGACGAGAATGCCGTTTAGACAAGGCGTCGACGAGTAAATCAAGAAGGTACGATCGCTGGTACGTGCATCGAAACAAAGACTGGAGAGGAACTGGCAATTGGTGCTAGGGCGGAAAGCCTCTTAAACCTCCACCCAGGAAGCAGAGAAGAGACAAACTGCACATGCGGCCGATTAGGTGGCTGGAGACATGGCAATGGAGCTGTCGGTGCTGAACCCGCAGCTGTCTGGTGCTGGATCGGCCGCAGACCATGACAGTATTACCTTTAAACACATCATATGTGTTTGGATCTAAGGCGATGATCTTTCAGTTTATCCAAATAATCCATCACAGTTTACCAGGTTTTAGAAAATGGTAAAAACAGTTTTTACAATAATTTAATTGACACTTCAACTGAGATGTTGATGGGATTGTTTGACGGACAAAATTGAATTATACACTTTTATCGTTCAAGCTAGGACATCCTCAACTCAATGTCCGAGTGTTATTACATATATTTTCGATTTTTTACTTTGAGTAAAATCTGTTTTTGTTAGTACCCCTAGAACGCACAAGGGTCTAAATGGATATCATGCATACTGTAGGTGGATGTCAATGCGTTACATGATGAGAAACATGATCCCTCCATCCGTCTTCTCCCGCTTATCCGGAGTCGGGTCACGGGGGCAGCAGCTCCAGCTCCCCAAACTTCCCTGTCCCGAGTCACATTAGCAAGCTCTGACTGGGGTATCCCAAGACGTTCCCAGGCAAGTGTGGAGATATTATCTCTCCAACTATTCCTGGGTCTTCCTCGAGGCCTCCTCCCAGCCGGACATGCCTGGAACACCTCCCAAGGGAGGCACCCAGGGGGCATCCTTACTAGATGCCCAAACCCCGCAACTGCCATTTCGACGCAAAGGAGCTCTGAGTTCCTCACGGATAGCCGAGCTTCTCACCCTATCTCCAAGGGATGCGCCAGCCACTCTCCTGAGAAAACCCATTTCAGCCGCTTGTACCTGTGATCTTGTTCTTTCAGTCATGACCCATTCTTCATGACCATAGGTCAGGGTAGGAAACTAAAATTGCCCGGCTCAGCTCTTTTTTCGGTTCGGTAATAACGGTGCAATACCACTCCCGCTGCTCATATTCTCTGGCCAATCTCCTGCTTTAATGTTCCCTCACTCGCGAACAAGACCCCGAGGTACTTAAACTCCTTCACTTGGGGTAAGGACTCATTCCCTACCCGGAGTAGGACTCAAGATTTAGCTGTGATAATCCTCATCCCAGCCGCTTGCCGCTCGGCTGCAAACCAATCCAGTGAGGGTTGGAGGTCACAGACCATCTCATCTTCAAAAAGCAGTGATGAGATCCACAGGCCACCAAACCGCAACCCCTCCCCACCACGACTACACCTTGATATCCTGTCCTTGAATATCACAAACAGGATTGATGACAAAGCACAGCCCTGGCGGAGACCAATCCCCACCTGAAACGTGCCCGATTTACTGCCGAGAATCCGTACACATCTCTCACTTTGGGCATGCATGGATTGCCTTTAAAAAGGGACCCCATACTCCCGTAGCACATCCCACAGTATCTCTCCGGGGACCCGGTCATACGCCTTCTCCAGATCTACAGAACACATGTAGACCGGAAGGGCATACTCCCAGGATCCTTGCGAGAGTAAAGAGCTGGTCCATTGTTCCACGAGCAGGAGGGAATCCACATTGGTGTTCTTCAATCTGAGTTTCGACAATCGGCCAAACCCTCCTCTCCAGCACCTTGGAGTAGACTTTACAGGGAGGCTGAGTAGTGTGATACCCCTGTAATTGGTACACACTCTCTGGTCTCCCTTTTTGAATAAGCGACCCACCATCATAGTCTGCCACTCCTTTGGCACCGACCTCGACTTCCATGCGATGTTGAAGAGGCGTGTCATCCAAGACATCCCCTCCACATCCAAAACTTTTAGCATTTCTGGATGGATCTCATCAATCCCCAAAGGACTACCTCAGTGACCTTGACGATGATCCCCCATCAGCCTCCAGCTCTGTCTCTACCATAGAGAATATGTCAGTCGGATTCAGGAGTTCCTCAAAGTGTTCTTTTCACCGCCCAATTACCTCCTCAGTTAAGGTCAACAGCGTTGAATCCCTGCTTACCTCTCCTGAGGTGGTGGACAGTTTTCAAGAAACACTTTGGTGCCGACCAAAAGTCTTTCTCTATGACCTCTCCCAAACCCACTGCTTTGCATCTGCTATGGCAGATGCTGTAGCCCTTTGTGCCCATCGGTACCTTGCAACCGCCTCCAGAGTCTTCCGGGACTATATCCCGAAAGGCCTCCTCCTTCAGTTGGACAGCTTTCCTGACCACTGGTGTCCACCACGGTGTTCGAGGGTTATCGCCCCTTGAGGCACCTAAGACCTTGAGACCACAGCTCTCCACCGCTGCTTCAACAATGGAAGCTTTGAACATTGCCCACTCAGGTTCAATGTCCCCAACCTCCACAGGGATGCCAGAAAAGCCCCGCCGGAGGTGTGTTGAAGATCGCATGGGCAGGGTCCTACTCCAGACATTCCAATTTCACCCGCACTAACCGTTTGGGCTTACCAGGTCTGTCCAGAGTCTACCCACCCGTTGACCCAACTCACCACCATACGGTGGTCGGTAGCCAGCTCTGCACCTTTTTTCACTTGAGTGTCCAAAACATGTGGCCTCAGATCAGATGATACGATCACAAAATCAATCATCAACCTACAACCTAGGGTACTTGGTACCATGTACACTTATGAGCATCATTATGTTCGAACAGGGTGTTTGTTATAGACAGTCCATGACTAGCACATAAATCTAACAACAAACACCCGCTCAGGCTTAGATCAGGGAGTCAGTTCCTCGCAATCGCACACCTCCAAGTGTCTCCATCATTGCCATGTGTGCGTTGAAGTCTCCCAGTAGAATTATGGAGACCTTTACTGGAGCCCCATACAGGACTCCATTCAGGGTCTCCTGGAAGGCTCTATACTCAGAACTGGTGTTTGGTGCATATGCACTGAGAACAGTCAGTTTTCCCACCCACAACCCGTAGACGTAGGGAGGCGACCCTCTCGTCTACCGGGTAAAACTCCAACGTAGGGCGCTCAGACGGGGGCTTGATAGTATCCCCACACCCGCCCAGCGCCTCACACCCTGGGCAACTCCAGAGTAGAATAAAGTCCATCTCCTATCAAGGAGAACAGTTCCAGAACCGAGACCCATCAGATCTAAATGGTTGCAAATACACTCATAATAAAGTGTACTTTTTGTAAGTATATTTAAATAATATTTTAAATAAATTAATTTAAAGTACACTTTAATAAAGTTTACTAATATTGTGACTTGAAAGACCTTAAATATACTTAAAATAAAATGCACTTTTTAGTATAGTAAGTATATAAGTGGGGATATAAGTATAAAAATAGGGATGGCACGTTCCAGTTTTTTTAGTCCTGATACCGATACAGATACCTGAACTTTGGGTATTGGCCAAAATCCAGTACCGATCCGATTTCAGTGTTAAACTAAGCTGTATTCCTCACTGTGACTGAGGAAGAGACTGAGAAACATGTTTTGCGTAAGAAACCATCTAATTTGAACATTGCTTTCTTAACTCTGTAAAATATAATGTAACATAGGCTATATATGAATATAAGGACATTTTTAAAAAGCTTTAACCCTGAATATTCTCTGTAGTTTAAGATAATAGTTTGTTTTTCAGTATTCTTCAATGACCCTACAGCCAGCCATAATAGAGTTTTCTGCTGTTCTGCCTTATATCTTGCAACCAGTTTAGTACTGTGAGTTGATCTAACAGACAATGATTATAACAGCTACAATAGTTTATAGTCATCACAGCAACCAAATTTAAACTTTCATTACAATCATATTAATATGATCTTGTGAGAATGCAATATATTATGGGTTTGAACCGTTCAATTCCACTTTAAAATATAAATAAACTATTAAACAAAAGTCAAGACATAGTGAACTTCTGAACATCAAACTATATAAATGCATGCCATCGAAAGATGAAAAACTAATAACTGCATCATCACACTAAATAGGCCACAAGGGATTTAGGAGAATTTGTAAATCCCTAATCCCGTAATTGATTGAAAAACTGTTTTCATTTAATAAAAATTGGTAAACATAGGTATATCTCAAATTTGACACTGAACAGATTTGTATTGTCAAGAAAGTGTTAACTTGAGAATACAGCAGCCTATATTCTATACCAGCCAAGATATAACTACATTTGAATTATGTTATCAACAAACCACTTTCCCCAGCTCAAGTAGTGTGACCAAAGTCCATTAAAGTCATATAAAAGCTTGACCAATTATTAGCGAGCACTGACTGAAAGGAATGAAACTGGCCAATCTGTGCTTAGAAACCAAGCAATGGCAAAAATGGTGGAAACACATACACTTGAGGCTTACACACTATCCAGAAAATAAGAAAGCAACAACCACATGCCCTGCTATCTTGCCTGAGCTGTATCACCACAGAATAATATAATATAAATAGAAGAGAAATACCTGTATATGTGTAGCTATTGAGCTTCAAGTGGACATTTTTTCCTATTTGTCAATGTCATATTAAACATATTAAACTGTGGCAGGTGGTGCTCTCTAAAATCAGCTAGCTGACATAGTCTCTCCCTCTCTCTCTCTCCAAAGTATCTATAACAAACAAGAATGCTACAGTGCAAATGTTAGGCTACTCGATTTATATTCTGCCTGAAGATTAAATTCTAACTCTCTTGCATAAATTGCCTGAAAGTCATACAGAACTAACTAGTGATTTGCAATCATCAGACACAAAGGTCTAAATGATGTTCAAAATGTTAGTCAAAAATTTTAGTCAAAATGTCTACCCAATGTCTACTCAGACATTAGTCCTTTGATGTATTATTTTCAATATTGTAACGGTCTGGGCCGCGCCGCCGATGGGCGGCCCACCCCTCCCCACAGTTACCGGGGCCTGCGTGTCCCGCCCCTCGGTTACCAGACATGCACTTCCCCAGCGCTCCTTGTCTCACGGGTGTTTGCACTGATTGCCTATTGGTTTTGCGGAGGTATTTAGGTTGGGGTTTCTGTTTGTTTCTTTGTCGATTATTGTTTCTGTATGGTGCGTGATACCCATTAAACATTATTATTTACATCGAAACCTGCGCCTGGTTCTTGCTCTGCCAGCTCCCGCCGCTACAGAATAATCGACCCACAAGGGACCAGCAGGTTTTGTGTCTTTTTTTCTCTTTTGTTTTTTGTTTTTCGCTGGGTGCGAGAGAGACGCCATGCTCCCTATCGGGGTGTGTCGGTGGTCGGAGTACGGCACATGAGACGGCGAGGACGATCATCTCCCCGTTCCGCCGGGCTCCGATTCCCCGTGGCTGCAGAGGGAGAGAGGGCTGCCCTTCTTCTGGGCTGTGAGGACTGGGTCGGTTTCAACGATCCGCTGTACCAGTACTCTCCTGCCCCAACCACTGAGACGACGCCGCGGTCGGGGAAGTCCTTCTCCTGCCTCCGTGCACGACGGACGCGGGTGAAGCGTCGCACACACGGGCCCCGGCAGCCACTCGGCGCGACGGACCTTCCTCAGCCGCTCGGTACTGCGGACCCATCAACACCCCCTGTCAACCCGGAGGTGGAACTGCAGGTGGCAGACCCTGCCTGTCCTGTGGCGAAGCCGTCGGGGTCGCCCCCTGTCGTCTCGTTGGTGAAGCCACAGCCGGCCTGTCCCGCCAGGTCCGTGACGCAGCCACCACCGACGCCCCCTGTTGGTCGGGAGGTGGAACTGCGGCTGGTGCGTCCTGCCATCCCTGCGGTGCAGCCACCGACGATGCCCCCTGTCTGTCGGGAGGTGGAACTGCAGCTGGCGTGTCCTGCCATCCCCGTGGTGCAGCCACCAACGACACCCCCTGTCGGTCGGGAGGTGGAACTGCGGTTGGCGTGTATTGCCATCCCCGTGGTGCAGCCACCGCCAACGCCCCGTCACCTCGGTGGTGAACCCGCGGCCGGCGCGCCCCGCCTGTCCCGTGGGGCAGCCACTGCTGACGCCCCCTGTCACTTCGGTGATAAACCCGCGGCCGGCACACCCCTCCCATCCCGTGGTGCAGCCACCGACGACACTCTCTACCGCCACGGTGGTGAACCCATGGCCGGCGGTTACCGGGGCCTGCGTGCCCCGCCCCTCGGTTACCAGATGTGCACTTCCCCAGTTTGGTGGTATTTAGGTTGGGGTTTCTGTTTGTTTCTTTGTCGATTATTGTTTCTTGTACGGTGCGTGTTAGCGTGTTTCCCATTAAACATTATTATTTACATCGAAACCTGCACCTGGTTCCTGCTCTGCCCACTCCCGTCGCTACAAATATGTAGAAGACAGTTGTGTCCTTTTAGGTATACAATTGGTTAATAGATTTAGAAATGTTTCCCATAAGCAACCTATAAAGAAGCAAATTATAAGAAATATAGCCGCAAGCGGCGAACGTCACGGTCCAAGCAGAACAGCAGCAGTCGCATCAACTCTTCTGTCGAAGCGGCTCAGCGTCCTCAGCAAGAGAAATAAGGTGGTCCGTTCCACTGCGTATAACATAGGTATAATTCCACATACACAATGCGAACTTCGTAGAGCAAAATTTTTTTCAGACACAATAATATCTAAGAACGCCATGGATTTGAAGATAATGGAGTTTTACATTTAGCGGACAGAAATGCTGTTCAACTCCCATATCCTGTTAAGCCAGACGGACCCATAGCCTGACCTACCCAGCTCACGTTATTAACTACAAAACAATTAGAGCTAAACAATAAATATTTACCGAAAGTGTGTCAGATTGTTTATTTCTCAATATTCCATCAAATCCAAAAGCTAGTGTTGCTATAGTAGTGAAACTACTATAATTTTCCTTACTTTTCCATGGTCATTGTTGTCTAGCTACAAGTCTTCCAGATCAAAATGACTAACATAAAATTAGCAGTGTCATTGCATTGGCTAGCCAGAAAGTTTTTTTGTTAATGTAAGGTCTTCTGCTGCCATCTTCTGGGTCAATTGTGCTATTACATATTACAAAATGAGACAAATCGTAAATATGCGCCCCCTTGTGGTCAATCTCTATCAAATAAGTTTCTCAAATGAAATGTTCTGTTTATAGATGGAATCTCACCAAATTTTAGGAACTTCCACAGAAACTACAATAAATTAGGTATTTGCAGTTTCATAGATTTTGAATGTTTACATCAAAAGATATTGGCAGTATAGTCAATATGGGCAATGCCTTACAAGTTCATTGGCTCATAACGTAAAAACGGTTTAACCAATCAAAATTCTTTATACCTTTTTATCAGCATGGTGTGGAGATTAAGCACACCAAATTTCATGTCGATCGGGTAAAGTGCCTCAGACAAGTTCGTTTTCAAAGTTTTGAAATGACTCATGCGGTTGCTGAGATATCAGCAAACATGCAAGTGTGCTTAATATAGCGCCCCCTTGTCGCCAACATGTTTTCCATTTAAACTGTACTATTCATGTGCCACATTAAATACGCATATAAAGTTTCAAGATGATCAACCATTCCCACTGGCCAATATTGACTGCTGAATTTTGATTGGCTGTTTGGCGGCCATTTTGGAAATTTAGCCAATTGGCACTTGAGGACATGTAGTCACATTGGGCCATGTATAAGTGTGCCAAGTTCCAGATTTTTAGCTAAAACAGTTCTTGAGATATTGACATCTGTCAATTGTAGTGACGAAATTGAACAACATTTTGTGTGCTTCTAAAGAATGTTGCTCTGATTACTCTTATCAATTTTCATAAAGTTTGGACATGGAAATTATAAAATATAGGCCAAACTGTAATTTTGGGCCACGCCTTCAAATTTGATTGGTGCACAACTTTGAAACGGAAAGTCAGATTCTTTATACAACTTTTTGTCAGTATGGTGTGTAGACAGGGACGGCTCCTGCTCAGAAAATTTGGGAGGGCAATGGTTTTAGTGACCCATTCAATAGCCTAGGTACATTAAA
>JAODTR010096425.1:0-13552 GCA_025399935.1 Amblyopsis rosae | reverse complement strand
GAATTATGCAGTCGTCAGGAAAAACACCTTTACCTAAACAATTCAATATCCATTGGCCTTGAGGAACACGTATCAGCGCTGTCGCTGTCTGCTCTGTGTGTGTGTGTGCGAGTGAGCGAGAGAGAGAGATGAGCACAGGAGAGAAGAGCACAGGAGCAGCGCAGCACTTTAACTTATGTCTTATGTCAGCAACACGCATGTAAATACAGTATTATCGCGGTCAGAGAAATGATCGAGGTCATTTTCATATTTCGCACGATAAGGCGATATAGTGTATATCGCGACAAGCCTAATCTGATTATTTGAACAGTGCTGCTCTCAAGCCCACGGGAGGTATCGGTTTATTGTATTGCACCCCAAAAACACACCCAGTTACATGCAGCCTTAGAAATGCCTGTGACTTAATCCTAGCTAATTAGAGAAATATAGTTTCCTTAATACAAAGTAGATACCAACACACACCCTGTATCAAGTGTTCTTGGTATAGCATGCTAAGTAGTATAGTAGTGAAATTATATAACATTACTGATTACAAATAAATGCACAGAGGTATAGTATGTTATCTTGTATGTATATTTATTTTCTGGTTTTAAAATGTAACTTGAATGTTATGTGCATAACATAGGTTTGGACATGATGCAAATAAAGGTCAAATAAAGTCATTTTGGGATAAATTATTAAGCAGGATTTCCAGGCTGGCGACGAATGCCTTATGGAATCCTTGACCTCAAGTGATTCCATAATTTTTTCCTCTACTTGATTTGGTATCAATCATTTTAGGTAATGGCATACTTTTTGTATGCCATTACCTAAAATAATTTAATTTAATTTGTTTAAGGTATGTGTCATGAAGCAAAAATGTTCAGCTATATCTGTTATTTGTTAATTTACTGTGAAGTAAAGAACCTGCGTGAACATCCTATACGTGTTGTGATTACATAATTTTTGCCAGGGGTTGTATAGCCAATTTATCATAGCCTATTTAAATACCTAGAAGGTTGGGAAGTTTATTTATTTTTGCATTTTTATGATGTTTCAGATAAATCACAGGTATGGTGTCAAGTTAACCGTAAAAAAAAAAATCAAGGGAACCCTAATGTAGTGAACCACTACATCTAGAAGGCTATTTGGGCAGAGGCTATATTCTGTCACCATCGAATTATCAAATAACAGTCTGTTAATCTATCTGCGCTATATGTGCAGAACCCCGCAGGCCAAATCACCTTTCTCTGTCATGCACATGAGTATGGCTCTATGCTACAGTTCCCTCCGCTGATATAGACTGGCTTTACAAAATATAATATTTGGCCATAAAGCCTATATTTAACAACCCGATACGGGATGTTATGCTATTTAATGAATATGTGGCTGCATTGGCATGCTTTAATGCCTGTAAAAAAAGCCTGGTCTGAAAACAATTAAAGGGTAATTCTAATAAATATTAGACGTTGATTATTTATTGCTTCATTTTAATTATGTTTCTTCGGCATAAATCAGAGATAAGTGGTGCTTAGCCTTTGAGAACCTGCTTTGGGGCTGCGCTGAGCAGGCTACGGCTGTCTTGGCAATCTAGATTGTCAGCGTCAGATTGGATCATCAAACAACATCCTGTTAACCTGCATAGCACAGGTTAACAGGATGTTGTTTGATGATCCAATCAGGCCAACATGATGTTGCTTTCTCTGCCAAGGCTATAGGCTTCCTTCCGTGGACTACACTGGTCTTACGAAATATAATATTTTGTCGTCATCTAATTAAATGAATGTATAGTTACTGTTAAATGCCTGTCAGAAGCAGACTATATGGTCTAAAAATAACTCACAGATAATTTTCCGCCACCTCCACTATGCTGCGCCGCAAAAAGGATGACTAGAAAACTTGCGTACACGAGTTGAGACTTGACGTAAGATTTGATCGTTGCCACCGCTGGGGTTTGCATGTGTTGCAGCAAACATTCTTCTTATAAGGCTTTGAGGTAAAGTGCTATTACAAGGGAGAAGGCAGACTTTTCACTGCTCTGCTCCCACAAACTCAAGGAAGTGATGTTGGCTACGCCTGCCAACTCATGTGCTGTCAATGATGTATCATGTAACAGGTAATATGCTGTGCACGTATGAGTGTGTTTGTGTGTACCTCGCTGCCACCACCACAGATTGGCACAGTCCAAACAGGGTAAATGAATATGAAACGCCCCATTCTTCCTCACTTTCTCTGATCTACACACACACACACATACACATATTTACTGCATATAACATGTCGCATGACAGTAAAACTAAACTTCCATGAGGGCTGAAATTAGACAAAAATAAAATGTATACTCAAACTTGCATTTTAAATTGATACATGCTCTGTGTTTAACACTGAGCAATACTTACTATATGTATGCATTTGTGTTGCTATGTGGCTTTACTTGTGTAGGTGAAGCCCAAACCCTCAGGATACCTACCGTCATGCCATAGAGTGGCAACTGGCCATGAACTTTGAATTGATTTGATGGTGTCATGCCTCGGCTAGTGTAAACCAAGCAGTCACTGAACTGGATGGGAGAGTACAAGAAAAACACAACATGCAATATCAGAGACGTTCTACAAGCTAGATGTCACACTAAGCAGCAGCATCTCAGACCAAAACACATGCTTTGTGGACCACACTCACACACACCTGCACAAACATTCACGTGCAGCCAGACTGGCTATGAGCACAAAGAACAGGAGATCAGAAAACACACAGAGGGAGTGTTCAGGACACAATTACTGAACTATATACTGTATTTACATGCTATATTAATGTTAAAATTATCATACTGTAGGTCTTTAAAAATCCTTTGTTAATATTTAAATGTATTACTTTAATATAGGCTGGAAAAAAGTCCACATGCTTATGGTTAGAAATTGTTATAAGTCAATATTTGGTTTGGTTACAGTTTTTAATTAACCAAATATGCTAAATATTTTAGTTTCAGCCTCCATTGCCTCCCATTGTCAAATCCACCAGTGTCAAATCCGATACTGGTGGAAGAGACAGACATGAAGCTGTTGGAGGAGGAATCCTTTAACATAAATAACATATTTAAAACTGTTATAGAAGTGCTTATCGCCAATGTCAGGTCAGAAGCTGAGTGGATCTTTAATTATTCAAGCTTATTTTCACTTGTCATACCAGGAAGAACATTCTCTGCTGGAGGCCTTTTCCTGTGAGCTTGCTGAGGCAACCCAGCCTGATGAACTCCTGCAGTCACACAGAAACATTAATTAAACTGCAAAAGCAGAAAGAAAAACCAAATATGCCAAGTTACAGTTATTATCGCTCTCTCACCCTGCCAGCCACAGCCAGGTTATCAAATTCTATCAGCTCTTTCTTAAGCTCTAGAAGTTTCTGGAAATTCTCCATTTTCATCATGGTGCCTTGAAGCTGCAGCACCAGCTCGGAGATGTCTGCCAGGGCCGCTGGATGGGAGAGGATCAAATGTCTTAAAGCTGAGAGCTTGACATATAAAGTACATCTTCACTCAAATGTATTTTCCTTGTGTTGCTCATCCTAGCTATACAGTATACTAGTTTGTCTCCAGGACAGTCAAAACATATTTCCTCATTTTTATTTCTTCCTTAAAAGTAAAAAACGAATTTGTACTAATTGTAACTAATTGTACTGTGTGTATGTATGTATTTATGTATGTATAAGCTGCATAACATGCAAAGCATGTGCATGTAAAGGCAGGCATCCCAAAATGTTTGGCAATATAGTGTATATACGCTGTATACAGCTTTTATGTCCCAGTGACCATTGAAAGTGCAGTTATGGCTTCCTCTCCATCCATTTAGATACAGTCTCCCTAATAACTGCCCAGAGGTGTTACCAAGATAGCTGCGGAGTGGCCAGACCAGTCTATAAATACATTTCTGTGCACACACACACCTCTGGAGTCCCTGAAGTCATGGTGTGTGGGTGGGTAGTGTTTGCACAGTCTTTCCAGGATGAGCTTGTAGTGCAACAGTCGGTGCATGGGCTGCAGCAGGAACATGTTGAGAGGGAGGTAGCAGGACTTGTGCTGCTCAAAGTTCCGCACAACGGTGTCCAGCCTGCTACTGGACCTGGCGTGTGTGGGACCAGACTATGTTCAGTCACAGCAGCACTGACACAATGCTAACATGCACCATTCACACTTTGAATCACCTTACCTCATTGCGATCGTGACAGTCAGGACCTCCAAAATGTTTAGTTTAGGTCAAAAAGCATGTATCTATTGATACATGCCAGTATCAATAGATACATGCTTTTTGACCTAAACTGTCACGATCGCACTGAGGTAAGGACCCAAACGCGAGACACGTAGCGGACGTAAACAAGGTTTTATTTTCCAAAAGAAACAAAAAGGGGCACAAAGGCAGGGGCACAAAGACACGGGCACACACAACATATCAACAATAACCTACACAGGACTGGGGAAAACACTGGGGCTAAATACACAAGTAGACAAGACAGGGAGACAGACCATTGGCCTACAACAACGAGGAACAGGTGCAGCACATTAGACATGATTACACAGACACAGGTGGAATTAACAAGACTGGGAAACACAGGGAGGGAGTGACGGGCAAACAGGCTTCAAACACAATGTAAACACATGAAGTGATGAGACAAGCATAGGACTGGGATCACAAGACCTTACACTGACCCACTGGTTTGACCTGAGCACTCGCTAATGCTGCCTTCACATGGAACATGGCAGATGGCAAACACTTTCTTGACAGCACAGAATAAACGTACAACGGAACAGTTGCTATGCTGATGTCGCATTATTTACAATTCATTTAATAAAATTGTATTGTGTTTTCTAGTGCTGTTGCACCAAATGTATTACCTTCTCGTTGTCAATGTTTTCTCCGCGTGTGAGGGAGCTACGCACATCCGGTTGTAAATGCCGTAGCACGCGCCTGTATTTTTTTGCCAGCCTCAACAAATTCTGCCACCCTGCTCTCGTCCACTTACATGATATCCGGCTTGCCGTCTGCCGTGTTCCATGTGAACACAGCATTAGCGGGTGCTCAGATCAATTCAAGGTCATGACATTTAGTGAGTAAGTACATTTGACATGACACAAACAACTTTGTTGTCAGTTGTTAAGCCATGTTTGGCATCATGCACTCACCTACAGGCCCGTTCCAGCTCCACCATACATTCTGAATGCTTCTGGAGGTTCACGGTCAGTTTCTGTGGATGATGAAGATGGAGGAAAAGAGGAAGGAAAGAGGGCAAGGTGAGATTGACCAGTGGGTGTGACACTGGGGCGAATGAATCAAAGATCCATTTTTATTTTTAATATGAAAAATATATAAAATAAAGCATTTGGATGTTCTATACATACAGTACTACCTAAAGGGTTCTCAAATGGAGTTGCATCAGAATGCTTAGTTATTTACACCTATTTTCATCTGACTAAATATCTCTGGATATTACGGAGCCAAGTAAATGCTTTTTACTGCACCAGCATGTCAGTAAACTATGGGAATACAACCTATGATGAAAAATAATGATTGCCCTTCTGTAGCTGTACTGCATGTTTCTGAACAAGGATGTCACTAGAATATGAAATGTATGGGGGCTTCCACTAAGGAAGTAAAAGTTGGCTAAGCGTATACCTGCATGAGAATTCACAAAGAGAATTCTCATATTACATCAGAAACTCTGATGCAGGTATTCTTTTAGCCAACTTAGACTTCCCTAGTGGAAGCCCCCATACACTTCAAACTCTAGTGACATCCTTGTCACTCTTTGAGTGAATTATCTTTGAGAATAATATGTAATATCTAAAATAAATACGTCCACACGGTTCCCAACCATCCTATGTAGCTAAGCTAAAGTACTGTATTGTGGTGAGTAGCATGTAGGAAAAACACGTCAGAGAAAATAGTGCTAAACATCTTAACAGACAAGAATAGAATCAAAGCAAGTTGTTCAATGCAAGACAATCTGTAATGGCGTCCTGTCAACAGTAGCGGCTGGCCAATAGAGAATTCTATAGGGTTATGCCCTACCTGGTGAAGGTGGAACTACTGTATAATTGACTGAATATGGCACAAACAGCCACTGCCTATCAATAACACAATTATTATACAAACAATAACATAATAACTGCAATTAACTGGAACTAAGAAAGAAAACATTGCAAATACAATGCAAAAGAAAATCAACACAAACCACATACTGAAGACAAAGTACTCTGGCGAAGGGGGCTTAGTGCCATTGCTACAATCCTTTTTGGACTTTTGCGAGAGAAATGGTTGCTACAATGTTTAATTTGCCCTGTAACTGCGAGCTGAAAAGAAAACATGAAAAAATGTCCCAGTGTGAAGCATGTTATGTTTTATACATTGCAGGCCCTCTGTTACGAGTTGAAAGAGTGTGCAGGTCAGGTGCAGACAAATTAACAACATGGAAACACAGAAAATGTTCCGTACGAGCCTTGCTCGGCGTTTGCTTCGGGTTCAAAGTAAATGCGGGCTCTCGGCCAACAAGATGAAACAAACAATGGTCACAAACATGAAAGAGGTGCAACATGATGAAACGATAACAACACTAGGAACAAGCCCAGACATATAACCCCTCCTCACAGGTCAGTGATCACATGCAGTCATGGTGTTGCATGGTGTTCAGGGTCGTTGACTGAAGCCCTGGCTGAGTCAGAGCAGAGCACCGCACACCTGCGAGGTCAAACGGGAAAACGGCTCTGGATGTTACACCATCTCATTTTCCCTTTGCCTCCCTACCTATTTATTATAGCTCATGTCTGCCTAATGATGTCTAATGATTTAATTATGGGGGACTTGAGCCCAATATTGAATTGATATGATCTTTAAAATAAGAGTAAGCCTAAATCTAATTGAGTGAAATAATAATAATGGTTACCTTTAAACCCTGGATGCTCTCCAGGAGCATATCACCAATGCGCTGATAATCTCCTTTTATGTGAGCATTTGAACGACCCTCCCTAAGCAAGAGACATAAAGAGAGGGAGAGACTGTTTCAGATTGACTCTTTGGCATGCAACAACAAAAGTTCGCCAGCAGATGGCAGGGTAAATCACTAGCATACAGTAAACGTCTATACAAGGTGGAGTTGGTAATGCTGGAGAAAGATATTTGATATTTGGACTTCATCAAAGCAATAGTGTTGTGTGGTGCGATCTGCACCACACTGTGTTCCTGCTTACAGAGCCAGGGCTGTGTAGAAACACCAGATTCGTTTTTCAGCACGCTCACAGAACAGTTTCTAGATAGCTATATTGAAATTCATAATCTTATTGTAGATTTTTATTAGTTCAATATTAGTGAAAGCTTCCCTCAAGCCTTTAGCTCTATGTACTGAATATATTACTTTTCAGTGTTTTAGGATTCTGTCTCCTGTACTGGTTGTGTAGTTTACACAGGCAGACATTTGATTTCCTGTCCTATAAATATGTTCTCAAAATAAACAGACACTCACCATTGCGCCAGCCGCTTCTCCACCTCTTTGAGGAAGCTCTGGTGGAACCTATAAACTGGATTATAGTTTGCAGAGATCAGGCTTCTGACAGAATCTGGGAATGCCTCTTCTCCCAAAACATCCTGAAATGACTGTAAGTCAAACACACACATAACGCACACTTACACGCACACACACAAGCCTTTTAAACATAGTCATGTGAGCTCTAGTGCATTGCCTGTTTAACATTCATTTTAAGTGATAAATCACTACATACATTACAGCCTAATGACAGACAATTGTGTAGGACTACAAATTACAAACACAAGCAGACAAAAATATGAGACACACACAAACACACATATGCCCACAAACACACGTAAACACACACACACAGAGGTGAATTCAAAGAAAGAACCTTAAACTTACAACACAAGCACAGATTAGTAACGTTAGTACCATTAGTCTACAGCTAGCATGACTTGAAGGCAATTCAGCTGTGACAGAAGGAGAAAGGGCGTGGGATAACAGACCAGTAAAGTACTGCTTAGAGGAGCTATATTTAAGATGTTGATGCAAACACATAAGATAAAACCGGTGGTGTCCTCAGCGAATGAAGGTACTGTATTCGGACTTAGGCAAGATGTTTAACCCTGGTATTGTGGTAATATTGTGCACACCCTCTTCCCAAAGGACGGCCAGAACACTTGCCCTTAACAGGGACATATAAAGGTCAGGGATACTTGGGCATAGATGGGCGTTTCTGTCAAGCCGGTGTAGACATCCGGACTTTTCTAGGGGCATGCCTGCATTTTACAGTAGAACAATGCCGATTGACTGCATGAGCACAGGGTGTGGGTGGACCTGTAGCAGACCTGTAGCTGACAAAATACAGTAGGCTAACGAAGGCCCTGTATGGTGTATTTGAGTGTTAAACACTTAACCTTCTTCCATATGATGTATACTCTCACCTAGGGATACACTAGCAGGGATGTAATCCTCTAGCCTCACGAGACCATCCTGATCTCGCCAGCTTCAGTTTGACTTCGCTGCGAGAATCAGTCTGGAGAGCTTGGAAATTGCTGTGTTTCAGGCTGGTAAATCAGTGTGTTGTCAATCAATGGTGGGTCCTCCAGAAGTTAACGTAGGTGATGCAATATAGCATCAGTTTTATTAGAATGTATTAGAAGAGCAAAGGCTTTCATCAATATATGTTGTCACTCATCTCCCGACTTTTCAACTCCAAGAATGGATTTAACAACAACGGTTATGTTGGTTCACAGGTTCGTTCAATCACCTGTATTTTTTGAAAGCACCTGCCCTTTTAAAACAGTTTCAATGGATGTCTCTCCAGATGGATGTGTCTAAGAGACAGATACTGTATCTGGCATGTCAAGTTTTCAACACCCATCCAAAAACATTATGTTTGAGCAAGTATAAGTAAAATGAATGCCGTAGCAGCTACTCATAAGGAAGTGGAAGAATAAACAGGAATATGTTTCTTTCAACAAGGCACAAGTGAGCAAATCCTATCAGTACCTCTTCTCCTTGACCTGTGTCTTAGTCTTGCTCAGATGACTGCTGCCTGCCATATTGTTAACCCTTTGCAAGCAAACACACTAACTGAATTACACACGCTTGTAAGAGGCAGATCGTTTTCACTGGAAAACTGAGTTTTCATACATACAACAGACAGATAATCACTCTCTCCTATGTCCTCCATGTTTTTGCACAGAACTCCCACTCTTCCCTGGAACCTCCCATGAATGCATATGCATGAATAGGAAAGCGCATGTGTAACTTACCACTGTGATAACCTGCAGGTCTTTGAGGTAGGTGCGTTCTGTGGTGAGAAGCTCCTTAGCAATGAAATAGGCTTTGTCTGTAGGACACTTCTGCACAGAAAAGCAAATGTTTATATTCCAAATGACAAAGTGTAATTTACTCTAAAATAGACATTAAAACTAAAAATACATAGCTATAACAATCTTCTCTTTTCTCTTCTCACATATGTATTCATGTCATTACCATGTTTCATCCATTTCAATTAAAGTATGTGTTCTGCATTGGGAATCCAGTAAATCACAGAACCATAGCTAGCTTCTTAACAATCAGTATTACCAGGCTACAACATGCCCACCTTCCTCTTGGCCTCATCCTCATCATCTATGCGGACATATGACTCAGAGAACAGGGAGCCCATGAGAGGGGCTGGCTGGCCTGACTCTGAACCCAAGATAGCGATGCAGGATGTGGTGCCACTAACCAGAGCCTCTGCACTGGCTGGGTTAAGGTCTGCTGAACAGGGACTGTCTGGAGGAGGAGTTAAGAAACAGAACGGTAGAGGAGTGGGAATTATTTTTTAGATACTTCCATGACACACTTAATGCCAGCATGTTGCATATGTGAACTAACACTTAAATCTAACTACGGAACCTGAACACAAGAGAGCAAAGTAAAAGGTGACTTGCAATACAAAACACAACAAATTACATCACCTCAGTTTAAGCAAATCAGATAAAGCAACTGCAGAGCTTCAGCCTGTAGAGATGTTATTGCTGTGGCTTGATTTTAGTATTTGGATACTTTTTAACATGAAGGATATATACACAATTAAACTAAAATCATGTTCTGAATTAATGGCTGCACTAGACCAGAGAGGACATCTTACAGTGCTGGAGAATCCAGGTAAGATTTTGTTTAAATGATCGGAAAGACAACAAGTAAAATATCTATGACTACCACTACAAGGGTCCACTACATTGTACTATGTCGTGACTTGATACTTGCCCAGTTACAAAGTGTCCACAGAGTCCAGTGTTTGGTGGTGAAGCATGGGAAAAACCATGGCAACCACTGACAGCAGATCTGTGACAGGTGTGATTAAAAACTCTCTACCATAGCAAACAACAAATGCATAGAGGCACAAACAAGCAAGTACAAAAGGTATTGACCAGAGGATTGTTTTGGTGTGCGTGTGTGCGCACTAACGCATACTTATATTCTGTATGTAGATGTAGGGTATGGTAATTCATAATAAGTTACAGAAAATGCCAGCGCTTTTAAGCATATGGGATTGTTTTTTTTTTATTGATGCTAGTTTACACAATTAGTTACAGTGTTTACAAAAAGAGGTGAAAAGAGTAGAAAACCATTCCAAAGCTGAGAAATAGCATAAACCTTAGAACGAGGTTGTGAGAACACATCAAGTCAGTATGTACAATATACAGTATATAGATATTACCAAACATGCAGAGATGCACATGCACATTAGGAAAATGAGTGAGAAAATGATTATTACAGTGTGTTCAGTGGGGAAAATAAATCACATTGTACTGTACTTCTCTTTCATAGATGAATATACAGTGTTTGGCAAATAAATCCTTTTGTCATGAGAAAGTAACCATTACTAAAGTAAATAAATGGTAAAATAATAATACATTATTTATGGGAGTCCTGGAATGATTTCAGGATTTTAAACTAATGCTGAATTTTGTACATGTTTGTTTATGTTTATCCTAATAATAATATTTTTGTCAGGGTCAAAAGATTTGTGAACAGTACTGTCATTTTTGTTCAATTAACTGAAATAACATTGGCGTGAATGTCTGATTAAACAATAGTTGTGTTTTGTATGAAATGCAGCAAACATCTGCCAGAGTAAGTTTAAGATGATGCGGTGAAATAAGTCATTCAGTTCATAACTCTCACTAAACTTTAGTAGTAAATCTTTGCAGCTGAATGTTAACATCCAGTAAAGCTGGGAAAGCCAAATGAGACACTGTTTTTTGTTCATTATATTTTATACTAAACAATGTACACTCACTAATCCTCATATAGCAATTAGTGTTCAAAGACTTTATTTGCCAAATAGTTCAATTAATTTTTGTAAAATGAGGAGAATCATCCAGTACTCAGAGACTAATGTAAACAGAGAAACAGGCAGGTTTGATGCAGACAGCAACCCACACCTATAACAGTCTTGCAGCCACATATCAGTAAAGAAATTATAACATATAGTTTACTGTATGTATATTGTAGTTAAACCTACTATCAAATATTTATCATCAGTAATCTTGAAACTACCAATTGCAATATGAATTTAAAACATCACAGTTTATCAGTAGGCTACACAGAAAGTTTAAATTAGTCCTTGATGAGTGCCACATGATACTAGTTATGGTGACAGAGAATGTAAAGGACAGTGAACTCAACTCCATGGTTAATGTTTGTGTTCAACCTCTGACACTAGGCCATTCCGATACACATTTTCAGAAACCACATTCCTCATACTGTGCCATCACTCTCTTTCTTTAAAACGTCTTTACTTCATGTATCGCTTTAATCCCCCCCGCCCACTTTATAGAAAAAACATTGGAGTTAATTCTGCCTTGTTTCATAGTCTTGCACATACCTAAAGTCAACGCAAAATGTATTTGGAATATATGAGGGGAAATGTGAGTGGCCACCTAACATTATGTGCACCTATTATATTTTAACATCAAGAAACATTTTAACACAGTGAGTGACAGAATGCCGTACAAGCCAGAAAGTCATGTGACAGCAAAGCAGTTTGACATGCATTAAAAGAAAAATAAATATTGTGAAGAGGCTTCCAAGAAAGCATATAGAATTGAGAAGAATATATCAAATGTGTGTAGATATAGGCCTACCTGCTGTGAGGCTTTCTGACATTTTGCTAAAGGAAAAATATATAAATGTAAAATTTCTTTTGCAGCCAGCAAAGCTTCAAATGAACAGCAATAGAAAAAACTGCCAAGCAAGGGTAGACCAATGCCATGTTTGTGCATGAGTGTTTACATACAGAAAAGAACATCTATTGTAAAACAATACAATTTGTAAAGTTTATACAAAAACTAAATTTGAATGTTTGCTCAAATGTTTATGACCACTTTCATCTATATATTGTATAGCTTATGTATAGCATTAAAATATGTATACATGCATATAAATATAAATAAACCATTTAAGAACAATACAAACCTTTGTTCATACTGTATATAAGGTTTATATATTGTATTATTATTAGTCATTATGGCTAAAACTGATAGTGAGAATGAGAGAGGCACTTGCCATTGTCAGATTAATCAGAATAAACTGGAAAAAACTATACAGTTACGTATAAACTGTGGAGCTATGATATATTGTGTGTTATCAAAAATATAGATAGGTAAATGTTTTTTTGCATGAAATCTTCTAGTTCTATTTCTCATTAACTTGTTGAAATGACGTGTATTTATATGTCTTGTGTTATTATACAATATATTCATAAATGAACATCAAATTACAGCCTGGGCTCCCCACAAAAGCCAATAAAGGAATGAAAGCAGAAAATGTGCTTGCAATGTAAATGTTAACACATAGATTTTTAACAGGCGCTACACAACACACACCTTCATATTCCACATAAAACCGATATATTCTAAAGTAAACAATAGTTGAACATGTGTGTCCATGTAAACTGGTCAGTGTGTTTTAGCCAAGAATGGACTAAACTAGGAACTTATCTCTTCCAAAACTGAAAACACATAAGATACAGTACAGTTCAGACTCTTCAAAGGCAACCTACATTAAACCCCTTCATATAGATAACTACGCGTGAGTGGAATTCCATTTAAACCAATAATAACAAATCTAACCCCAAATAATAAAATAAACTACAATTCAATTACATGCCTTCTAGTGCACAAGAAAATAGTTCAATATCACATTACTACCAGTTAAAATAGTGTGGCATAGAAGCCAATCCACAACCAAGTAAACTATATGAAAAGCAGCTAGGATAAGATAGAATAGTTTATATACTAGCTAGTATATCGCAACACGCTTGTTACAAAATCTAACAAATATTGACAAGTGATACTCTTATCTTCTCAGCATATAACCCACATAATTAATCTACAGTACAGTCACTACACTACCAATTTAACATACGTTATCAATATGGCACCTTTTTCCTGACCACTAAAATATTTTAATATAGAATATAGAATATGGAGTGCCTACTCCAGGTGGGGAGTGAGTCCTTACCCCAAGTGAAGGAGTTTAAGTACCTCGGGGTCTTGTT
>JAODTR010096414.1:0-13552 GCA_025399935.1 Amblyopsis rosae | reverse complement strand
TGGCCTGGGAACGTCTCGGGATCCCCCAGTCAGAGCTTGCTGATGTTGCTCGGGAAAGGGAAGTTTGGGGTCCCTTGTTGGAGCTGCTGCCCCCGCGACCCGACTCCGGATAAGCGGGAGAAGACGGATGGATGGATGTTCTTTGTTAACATAATCGTCTGGCTGTGTGTGTATGTGTGTGTGGCCCACAAAGCATTTGTTTTGGTTTGAGGGGCTGGTATGTTTACCCTGCATTAACATGGGTGGCAAAATGCTTGTCACTTGGCTTGTGGTTATTTATTGGTTGGATCATTTGTTTCATTAAAGTGTGTTACACTGCCTTCACTCCCATTGGTATATGGTGACATTGTTCGCCGTGTCGCATCACTCAGTATTTGCATAACAGAGACCTCTGGCTTGCAGTGGCTACTTGTCTCTTGTAGCTGTAAATCGCCAACTATCATTTAAAATGAATTGCAGCCAGTCACTTTGTCTCCCTTGTTTGTTGTCCATGTGAATGCTGGTTAAGTGTGATATCTTGTGGTAGAAAGTCATATACAGACACTTTAAAGATTGTGTAAAGCAGACATAAGCAGTGTTTTGAGTTTGTCACACCACAGAAAAAGGTAATATTAACCACCCAGCCAAATTTGAATTAATAAAAAAGTCGGCAAGTATATAAAATTACGTTTCAAAAGTGTGATAATATAACTATCATTATTTGTTCTCATAAGCTGGGGGTGTGTCAGCAGAAGACACTGTAACCACACTCATTGCGTGTTCTATGGGTTCTACGGTTAACTCTATACCGCGGTGTTGTGCCAAAAAGGTATCCTCAACCGAACATTGATTGGAAAATGTATACGTGCATTTTGAGTTGTGTTTTCACTTTAGATAGATGTATACTGGTTAAAACGATTAGATTGGTTATAATATAGGGCTGTGTGTGGGCTACGCTACTAAACCAGTAGCTTTCAAATCATGCACATTGACTCTGAACCACATTGTGTGCTTATTTCTGCAATGAAGGCATGGCTATCAGATTGTATGCTGTATAAGGACAGTAAGCTATGGAATTGTAGGCTGTTGAAGAACTCAATATAGTAGGCTAATAACTTGCATTGGAGCAGGATAAATACTGAGCTGATTCAAACGCTCTCTACGCTTTTATATCCTCGTGGTGTAACGGGGAGGGGTCTGCAAATTGGGGGACCATCTACGTATATTGTCCCCCATTTCTGGCTCTCCCAAAAAATCCTGAACAGAGAAATTATTAAATACAGTCTACAACAGTCTAACTCTACAATACAATACTACATTTAACAGTGATCTCACATGTTTAAAGGAATAGTTTTGTAACATAATGTATTTCTGAGTAAATCTCTATTTGTTTTACACAATCTTTAACAAACAGCAAAGTAGGTATACACTCTAAAATGTCTTATGAAGCTGCAGGGAGGCGTGGTAAGGTAGAGGCAGGCCAACACAAACATACCCACCCCCACAAAGTGAACCTGCCATTTCCTCTGTGCTCCTTCTCTTATCTTCTGGATTTATCCAGGTCCTGCTGACACAGCTGTATGTCTGTAAGCCTGGGCACTGACAAATCTCATCTGTACATGGTTGTGTGTGTTTGTTGAAGAGATAGAGGCTAGAGAATAAAGGTTTACGAAGGTCATTCCTTCAGTTGATATCAGTCAATGAAACATTCCCTCACAAAAAGAAAAGTTTTTTAAATATAATAAGGATTCTCATGTTTGCAGCTAAAAAAATTATCAGATTTAAAATGTAACATTTGTGTGATAAAAAAGTTTTTTTTTCAGACTAAGGGATTTTGTTTGTGGTATATTGGAGGTAAATTTGAGAAAACATTATTTCTATAACTGTTGAGTTGAGTTTTTTTCTTTCAACCACTTTATAAACCACTATTTCTGCACAGTTTTGACCATATATTTTACTGTATATCATCTAATTATTATTCTCACAAAAAATGAACCATGATTTGTGTCTGTGTTGTCATTCATAATAAGCAGGGATTGTTGAATTGCGAGACAGTTTGACAAGTTGTCAGGAAGTTATTAAGACCTGAAGAAATATTTAATTCACTAATATGAAAGTATGTTAAGTGTGTGGGTGTACTATATTGGGCTTTTTTGCTGGGGCAAAACGTAATTAGACGAGTCAATTCCCTTTGTAGCCCCCAGTTTATCACTTCATCCAGAGACTACACAGACACCCCAAACTGATAAAGGGCTTGTATGGAGGTTATAAGCACACAAATAGATTTCAGGTTGTATTTTCTCCTCAAACTTATATTGTAAATAGATAGCAAAACAGACAACTTGTTTGTGATATCAGAAGACATTGTGCTACATGCAATATAAAGCCCTGTCAATAATAGGGTAACTTTGAAAACACATACTGTTTATTTTTGGTCAGCTGGAGATGACATCAGCAGCTGACAACAGCTGCATTGGTGGCCATTACAAGCTTGAGAACATATATGCGGCAATCTGCAATATGCAGCAAACTGACCATATTGAAGGTTTTTCTGTATTTGATGTTTTAATGCTCATGTAATCACCTCAATCGAAAGAGACAGGCCCAACCCGATTGAAATTTTATTCCGAAACAGAGGGGTATAACCCGTTCAACAACCCGATTGAAAGAAGGATTCTACCATGTACACGGTTTAACCTTATTACTTCCTTGGTGCGTTCTTCTGTACATGTCCCGTGTGTGATGCTGGTAGGCTATTCTGCACAGCCACCCTAAAAAAAAACATCATAAACCAGCAGTTCCATGCTGGTCCAGGCTGGTTCATACTGGTTAGTGCTGGTGTATTGCTGGTCCAGGCTGGTTTCCACTTGCCACATCTTTTGATGGCCATATACTATAGAATGTATGTTGTGCTGGGAATTAGTGGATGACCGCCCCCCCTAGTCTAGTATTGGTATCACCCACCTGACCCTTGTGAACTTGGGAAGGAAACCCCCTCAGTCTGCCACTTGCTAAAATAACGGTAGGTTGCAAAGCTAATCAGCACCCAAAATATATGTTGTAATTACATTATTTAGTAAATATCTTACATGTTAATATAAGGCTGGATTGTAAATTATTATTTATAATATTGTAATACGTTTCTAGAATCCTGTTCTGAAAGTTTGTGGTGCTGATCTGACGCAGGCCATTTTCTCTGTAACCACCAGGTACATAATTTAATGTTGTCACTGAGTCTGCCACTTGCTAAGATAACGAACCCTGTTCTGAAAGTTTGTGGTGCTGATCTGACACAGGCCATTTTCTCTGTAACCACCAGAAATTAAACATCGACAGAGAAAGAAAAGAGAGTTTGTTTTAATTACTTGAACACAATGCAGAATTGCGGTCGTTACACTGGGGTAGTGCTGGTCTAGCTGGTGGACCAGCATAGTCATGGTTCCAGCATGCAAAACATACCTTATGCTGGGGCTTACGTGAAGTTTGGCAAAAGCTGTTCCTTCATGCATGATAAAAAATGTTATATTCATGCTGGTTTTCCCCATTCTGGCAGAATCCTACTCTTTCTCATTTTGCCTAGAAACACACATCACATTGCAAGTCAGAGACACATGAAATAGATTCTGCTGACATCATTTAATCACTGTATCCACTGCACCCTAGAAAGCATGAGTTGTCACAACAGGGAGGATTAGCAAATCAAGTAACATCCCTGTAAAGATTGACTAGGCATGTGGTATTGGATTAACAATATTGTTGCATTTTAAATATAAATACACAAATAAATACTAAAACTAAAGACCAGTCAATGAATATGTGTATAATGATTACTATTAAAATGTATGGAAGGAACAAAACATCTTTGTTTCAGGGAGGTCCGAGGTCAGAGGGCAAAACAAAGGTTAAGGTTCATTTTACACTGTTTTAACCAAACAATTCCTAATTTATACCTCACCCCCGAACAACTTTGGGGGTTGTTTCTTGGTAGATGATTAATTCAGGTACTGTATTTGAGACAGTTGGAGAGACAACTTTTATCTGAAACTTAAAACTTAAACATTGTAAAGCACCAGGACATTTCTGATAATTTTATATTATCAATTAATCCCATAAATCCCAGACTCACAAAATGTTAGTAAATTCTGACAGAATTAAACCACCCTTCCAGCCAAGGCATTGGATGGGATATTTGTTGATATATTACTGCCCTCAAGGTTCCTAAAAATACCCCTTTGTCAACAACGCTACTCTGGCCAAAGGCCAGTGTAATGGTCACATAATGTGTGTCATGGTGTCAAAAGTTGTGAAATTCCCATACGACAGTCATGGGACCAGCCTGAAGTTATATAGGAGCCAAGCAACCATGCAAATACGGCTTGTAGTCATCCCAACACAGATGAGCTGAGCCATTTCATTCAAACATTTCAGGATGAAGACCTTTATGCTTTTTTTCTTAAATTTCCCTAGATGACAAATGTAAAATAAGATAAACATAGCACAGCTGTGTGTCTGATACAAGGCTGTCCTAACCATATTTACATCGGGTCATTGACAATGTGTCATGGTCATTTGGACATTGGTCCATTTTCAACTGATTTCTGGTGGCCTTTTCCTGAAAATTACAACAAGCTAAAGAGGACATGAGCACCTGGATGCACCCTGGTGTGCTAATTTGGCAAATCCCTCATTAAGTTGAGCACCATTTGGCCCACACATGGTCAAACCATCTCCCCCCACTACATCATCTAAAACCACATTTAAAAAATGAATACAGATTTCTCTCAGTTCTCTCTGTGTTTGATTTATATCTGTAGTTATAAACTCTTTTGACATATTTCATTTGATTCAACCTATTAAATAAAATAAAAATAAATGTTTGGGATAAGGTTATTTATGTGGTATGTGTTACTGTGATAGGGTAAGATTTTGGTTGGATCAAAACATTGTAGTTTAACGTTAGCCTAATTGTGTATATTATTAGCAAAGACATGCACACCTGTGCAAATCCTGTATCTACAAGCCATGTCCACTTAGTTTCATGTTTTGGGACAAGCAAAGTGTTGAAAAGCACCTTTGTCTCTACATTTGACCACCTACTGTTCAAAATGGTAAGCAATTCGTCTTGGTAAGTGTGAACCCATGTGCGTCCTGCAGGTTGAAACCATTTCTTAATTTGACACCCTTGTGTTTTTGAAGGCCCAGCGCAAAAAGGAAGTCGGCTTCAGTGAGGCGTGAGGAAGCAGTCGGGCCTGTCACAGAACCACTTACTGGCCTCAACACCCCTGTCACTCACAGGTGATGACACCTCCGTTCACCTTCCAACATACTCTTACGCTACGGATGAGGGCAGGATTAAAGGAGAGCAACCAGACCACAAAGGGACAACCGACTTCCTCTTGGAGTGGATCTTGTCCAAGAGTGAATTACAACAGGAAAAGCATAGCTGCTGATGCATATCATTGACTCTCCTTAGGCAAGCCTTTGCTCAGCTTGTCAAGAGAAGGAATTAAGGTTGGCCTGCAAAGCATCTCTCCGAAACAAAGGCAGAGCTCGGTGTAGATCATTAGTTTAGTCATAAATCATCTGTCAACCTGAATACATGTGAAAGTGATTTAGCCTGATTCTCTGTGGGTACAGTAGGCATGGATGTGGTCTGTTTGAGATGTGGAACCCTTCACTGTAGAACTGAAGATCACCATGCATCTTGAATGGAACCTGGTTTACACCTTGCAGAGCCAGCTAGGTTGTATGTTTTCCAGACTGAGGTGATTAGCCTAGATAAGGCTCCATGTCTGTCCCTTCGCCAGGCATTTGATAGATCCTTCGCTTCTAGTGCTTGCTTGGACAACATCATGCTGGCCCTTCCCTCTGTGATGAAGACATTAGATGTCTGCTTGCTTCCAGCTTTGTGCGCCATGCTCAGAATGCTAGCCAGATCCACTGAACAGGGCCAATAAAACATACATATTCAGGCTTATAAATGTGTGAGATGTGACTTGTGTATATCTGGGATTTACACGCAAAATAAATAATGAGGGAGTTCTCACATTCACAAAGTTGGACATTGGTCAACAGTTGTACTAACTCCATCATAAACATTGCGTGATCAAATATTTGTATTTAGGAGTGACTGCCTGGCTTGGTTTTGTGTAATAACCAGGTTTAAACAAGTATCATTTTGTCAACAGATGCTTAGTGTAAAAACACTATTCCCAAAATGTAGTTCCTGTTCCAACAAACCATATTTTTGCAGGTGGCGGAATTGCCACCTAGACACGACATGCTTTCGGTGCAGCTGCTTAAAAACAATGAGCCAAGGAGAAACACACCTCAACTAATGTTCGGCTTGCCCAGGTTTGTTTTTATGGAAGCCTGAATGTGTTGATTTGGTCTTTTCAGAAGTCTGGTCACGTGATATACCTCTAAGCCTCGAGGCCCGAACTGCGAGCTGCGAGCATGTTGTTCATACTGTAATGGACAAAGATCCAGTCAAAGACTCACCCAGAGGCTATGAATCCTTGGACCGTGTGGAAATACACAAAACTCTCAAGAATGTTTCTCCTCGCCATGGGCTGGACGCTTTCTCTCTGAATTTACACTAATATTGTTCTTTAATAATATGAGACATTTTGCATTCCCGTAGCACATTATGACATTTACAATGTGGGCTTTTTAAACAATGAGGTTTAAGGATCCTTCTTTCCTTCTTTTTTTTCCTCAGGGATGTTGTAAGTGTAGCAAAACAATGAAGCGGCATGGCGTTCCTTCACCAGATGTAAACACTCAACAAAAGGCGTCGTGACTAGGGTAGGAAAGGGTTAAAGGTCAGGGTTTAGGGAAAGGTAGAGACTAGAGCAGAGATATGTATATGTCAGCCACCATCAGGGATCTGGGACCTAGATTCTGTACACATGCTGAGATGCGTCCAGAGAGTCCAGAGATGGTGCAGATAAGTGCACCTCCCTTACTGATGTCATACATAAAACATCACATCCATGACACACATTCAAAGCTAAATACCAGTGAAAGTGTGAAACTGTGACCACTCAGCATGGACTAACACTGTTATCTAAATCTATTTTTGTGTTTCACATAATGTTATGGAATTTGGTTTGCCTCTCGTAAAGTTTCTTATGTTCTGAATAGTTATGTTAATATTTTCCTAAATCAGTTTCTTGTATAATAACCCCCTGTATAATTCCCCTATGTGTTTCTGTTGTGCACTAGTTGTAATGTTATAATGTATATAAAACAGTAGTGTGGAAAGTGGCTATAAGTAGCATTTTCAAATGTATTATGCTACAGTATAGCCAGGATCATATTCTACAGTGAAAAGCTACCAACTCCTTAGGTTAAGACCACTCACCTATACAGTAGGTTAATACACCTCCAAGCACCAATACTACCATCACGTCACTGGACTACTTCTAGGTCTTAAGACAAATTACTAGTCCACATCAACTGCTGGTGGTGCACACCAACTTCTTCAATGGCTCTAAATAGCCACCACATTGCCCACTAGTCATTAGCGAAATGCCAGCAAATGGTCTACACAATAGGGGCCTGGCAGGAAGCAGGCAAGCAGTGGCTTCCTGTCCACATGAAGCGTCATTAATCTTTAAATCTGTGTGTGTTTTTCTACAATTTGTCTACAGGAAGAAAAAAGGTATAAAAGGTATTTTATTCTCCTTGGCAGCAAACATATGGCATATTGACAATTTATTCACATGGATAAAGAATAACTGTTACTCTTACTAACTTTGGACACAATGACTTCTGGGGATTCCAGGTTTATGACAAAACGTTGATACAGTACATATAGAAAGAAGATACAGTATTTTAAAATGCTGATGTAAAAAAATGTCTACGATAGATAGAACAGATGGAAATAAATGACACTCTTTATAACACATTAGGTGATTTCTGAGATTTCTGAAATTTTTATATGATTTTCGGGAATAAAATAAGAGTGCTTTTCTCACAAATATATGCTCCAGATATTAAACCAAACCTCGTTCATGATTATTGAATTCATAGCTATATTTAATCCCCAACCAAATGGCCTAAAACTATGATGGTGATACATGCAATCCACAAAGAGGTCAACTGACCTATGCCCTTAAAAAGTGGAATGCAAGCCAGACATTGCAAAGGTGGGTCGCACACCTCCACACAGTATACCCACCAAACCCAACCAGGTGCAACCCTTAAAATGAACCGTTAAACAGCATTTAAGGACACCAGTTCAAACCCTGTGTTCTCCCTAACCTTCCCGATGCGTGATGGTTCACAACTTCTCCTGGCTTATCGCCCCTCTGTTAATATGGTCTGAAACAGCTGACTGACTCCATGAACTGTGCCAGGAATTAGCCACCTGCTGTGATGGTGGTCTACAACCACATATTCAACCAGGATCATCCGTTTATGCTGGATATTCAGCCCCCCCTTCCCCCCTGCTAAAAGATGGCGTCCAACAAAATTGGGGTTGTTTAGGTCTTTGCCCATGCAGGAAGTAATGCTTCCTTGAGTCAGGGATGTGAGGGCATAGGTTACGGGACACCATCGTCAGATCATGTTACACCTATGTAAATGAAGCAACGCAGATACATGGTTCCTATATACTGAGGACGTCGGTGGGAACTGATCTCGTGGGAACTATTATAACAGGAGTGTATTTTCTAAGCCCAATGGTTTGTAAAAGTGGTCATTATGTATTATTGTAGTAGCACCTTAATCTTTTCACCTTTACGCACATTAATAAAATATGCATGCTTTTAATGCTGCTTATGTTTTTGCCTATGTTTATGGGGGAAATAAGAAATAGTTGTGCATGTATGCTGTGCAAATTGGGAAAGTGCTTCTTTCTTTGGGTTGTAGCTCAAAAAGTGAAAGTATAGTGCCTTTCTCAAGGGGAAACTCAACAGTAATGGATGGAGATATGGAGGGCCTGCCTGTAGAATGTATACAGTGTAAGATGTGTCTTTTACTGCCCTGTGTGTGTTTATGTTATCAGTGAACTATTTGCAGAGCTTCACTCTGCGCTGTATTTTGCTCGTCTGTCTGCTGCGTCAAGAGCAATGAGGAAATGAATTAGAAACAGGTGTGTGTGAAATATGCTGATCACTCCTTTATCTTTTTGTCTCTCTCTGTCTCCGGGCTTTCAGTGCCTGGCATTTTGAACTGCAATTCATGGCAGAGCGGGTTAATAGAAGTGGAAGCGAAAACACAGAACGAATGAACAATATATGCTCTCTGAATTTCATATTAACTCTTATGTTTTGTTACACACACTTTTTCAGCAAAATATTGTGCTCCGCCATCGTGACTGGATATAATAGAGGTTAAGATTTAATAAATAAAGCACCGCCTACCTGGGATTTGGTGTCAAACGATTGATTAATTTCCTCTTAATCAACTTTGTAAAAACTTTAAGATTTACTGATTAATTGCCAGGCCTGAAGCAATCATACATTTGTGAAAAACCTACATGGAAAAACCGTTGTCGTCATGAATAAAAATAAAAGTTGTTGTAAAAGTCTGCTGCCACCTAGACCCCTCCCCCACGACATACTCACTATAGGCTGCACAGGAGTCAGTTTACATAGCTGCCTACCTGCCCACCCCCTACACATTGGTCTTTATCGTGCCGCTGCATACGAAATCGTCCCACAGTGTCTGCAGTCAATGTGCCGCGCTCAGGCAGAGCGGCTGTGAGCGAGTGTTTTACGCGTGGGAACACACTACAACTGGTCACTCTATAGCGGACACGCTGCTACAACACGGCAGTCCTCACATAAATACAATGAACAGAGTCAGAGACCGGAGAGGGATCGAACATTTGTCGCTTACATACAGAGAATGATAAGGTGAGTTGTTATTTTTAGTATCAGACGTTAGGTTAATTTCGCTCTATTATTTCGCTCTATATAGGCAGTGGTCGATACTGCATTATCGATTCGCGACTTGAAATGTTTGTTGACTGTTATTACATGTCCTACCGATATTGTATATTGTTTTAGGAAGAATTTAGTAAAGAACACATACGTATGTGAGAAAACGTTAACTTAAATGTGATGTTTTTGTGTCTATGGTGCATGCGAGACAATTTGTCTACTTACCTAAAGATTCAATAATCTAGCCTGTGGTATTCTACCTATGTTCATAACGTGGTACATTATAGCCTATAATAGTAGGCTATTGGTGTTACAGGTTCGTAACTGGAGATGTTGACACGTGCATCATGATCTGAGCCGTAAAAGAATGACTTTCAGACGTTATAATGGCTTTATGTGCAACCTGTGTTCTTGAGTCAAGGTGCTTAGTTAGGCGTTGTCGTGATTGTTGCCGATGTATGCTCTGATTGGTGGAGATTAATTTGACCTAGGAAAACCTAGGGGTTATTCCGCCAATTCTGAATAAATATTTACATCTGGATCAAATCAGCCACGTTTGGCAAATGACGCAAGGACCTCAATCCATCTAACAAGGAAACATATCTGTATCCTAGCCTAATTGTAAATTCAGATAAACAATTTCTTGTAGGACGTTTTCTAACACATTGACAGGCTAAGCTTTGCACCACAGGCAGGAGTGTATGATACATCACTTGATTAGATTATAGCACCCAAAGAACCCCAAATATTCACCCCAGCGCATTGTTCAGCATATATGCAATAGTCCACGAAAGGTGGGGATAAATAGAAAAATGTTTGAACCTGGACGCCTGTATGTGGAGGAGTAGATACAAGTGCCAGACACTCACTCAGGTGTTCAATGTGGGAGGGGCATGCACATCTACAAACCAAAATTATCTGGTCATTGTAGAGTGTGCCTTTACATTGGTTACAAGTACTATGCATGCCAAGCATATGTATGGTAAAGTATACAGTATACAGTATTGTTACCAGAGCTCTTCAGGGACAAAAGCCAGCAGAGGACCTAGACCTTGTGACTGTATAGATAGCTATTATGCAATCCACCCATTCTAAAAGAGAAAAGGTATTGTCCCTCTTAAGGAGCTGTTCTATTGCCCTGAGGGCTGTCTCCTCCACCCTTTTTATCTGCTGATAAAGACAAGGCCTTCTGGTTCGGTGTTTGGTCGATTGGTGGGTCAGGAGCATAACAGGCCTAGACTCAATAGGCCAGGAAATAGACAAAACATGTCTTCTGATGACAAACAGTTTAGCAGTGAATGGGGTTGTGTGTTCTTTTTCAGAATGTATGTAGAGCTGAAACATGACTGCTGAATCACTTTGTTTTGCTTTGTTTTTATGATGCGCCAGTTGACATATTTGCCATATCATATATTGTTGTTGAAGGTACATTGTTGTTGTTGTCCATTAGGGGAGCAACAATTTAGTCTATTATCCTGATGGAACTAGAGAAATGTATTTGGATGAATCTCGTTTTAGCATTAGCTTTCAGAGTGGTGCAGAAATTCCAAAATGATAGATGGATGGGAGACTATGGTAAATAAACTGCATTTATATATAGCGCTTTTCTTAACTTCCAGCCACTCAAAGTGCTTTACAGTATAGCCTCACATTCACCCATACACACACATACTCAGACACTAATGACGGTGTCAGCCATGCAAGGTGCGATCTGACCACCAGAAGTTATGGTTAGGTGTCTTGCTTAGGGACACCTTGACACTTAGTCAAAAGTTATGTTTGCAGTGCTTGACTTGGGCTGGAACAGGTCAGAATGGCATTCATACTTTACTCTCTACTCTACATTTTATACAACCTGCATTCTTTTTTAGGCAAAAGAGTTGTTTGGATGGATCGTGTGATTTGTGAGTTTCTGCACTTATGTTATTCCAAGTTAAGTGCAGGAAAGATCTAGCTTGGTGCAGGGTCGGACTGGCCATCGGGAAAATCGGGAGATTTCCCGAACAGCCGGTAATAGTTTTGGCTGCTGCACTATGCAAAAAAATAAATAATAGGCCTAAATTAATAAAGAAAGAGGCAAATTGTTTTATTGTCTGCGTTTGCTTTGAGCATGGCTTGAACAGGCTATATAACCTTTTTTAGTGGAGTACCTACGAGATACAAGCAGCAACATTTTCTATGTTTAGAAAATGCAAACATACAAACGATAGCCTATTGTATTCATCTAAAGTCTACCTGCTACAATTGGTAATAACTAACTAGGATTAGATTCTTAATATTGGCGCCTTTAGACTATTAATTGGCGCTGAAGCACACCCAAATCGAAAAATAAATTATTATTATTTTCTGAAATAATAAATGTTTGCATCACGTTATTGAATATCTTTTCCTTTACATGAATAAAGCACTATGTGAACAGGGTTTCCAGACTATAATCTCAGCTAAAGATGTTTAGCTGAGTCAGGCGGAGCTAGGTAAGGTAGAACCCACTTTACAATCAACAATTTATTATATAATTTTCTCTTTCTTTACAATTCATCTTTTGTTGTTGTCTGGACTCTCACAGTTCTGACCCTGTTAATTCTATTTTTAAGTATTAAATAGTCAGTTCATACTATAAACACCCTAGACCGAGACAAATCCCTTACACTAGCAATGTAATGTAATGTGCCTTTACTGCACACCCATACACATCTGTAGGCCCTTTTCTACCCCCATGTGATGGTGCGCTAATGTCCCAGCTTGTAAATATGTGTGTGATGGAATAGGGCTCCCGGGGCTCTGGCATGAAGCAGTCCTGCCGCTCCCACTTACGAGTGTTGACAGAAGGCGTGACATCATTAATGTGACTAAATGAAATGTAACGCAGGCTTGGCTTACAACTGAACAGGGCTCATATCACCAGTGATGTGGTTCACATTGCTGGGTATGAGCTAGGGATTCAAACTGTTGAGTGAATCGTATCTTTGGTTAGAGCCACATATGACCATGGGGAGCCAACATACTAATGTAAACCACACAATGTTCATTGTTTTTTGTTTCATAATAGGTGTTTTGTATGACTTAGTTGATTCACACCACACACACGTTTAGAAAAGCTGTCTCTGACCCATATCCTGGTCCTGTAAATATAAGTTCTCAGGAGGGATGTGCTTCTTTTTTGTCGCATGTGAAGAGCCTAGTTATGGCGAGAAGCTCTCATTTGTAATTAAAGGGTTGGTGGGCTAGTGACATCATGTAGCCCCTGGCACCTTGCAAGTGTGTGTGTCTATATGACTTAACAGCAGCTGGTTTTAGACATTTGGCAAACACAAACGTGTGAAACATGAAACACTGAGCAGTTCACGTAAAGGGTCAGGACTTGACCTTATAATTTGTCTTTAGTGTTCCTGTTGCCTGCCCTGGGTCATTGTGCCTTCAGTCTGTGGGAACTTCCTTACAAATGTTTTTCACCATGTTGGCTATTTTGTAAATGAAAAACAACCATTGTTGCAGTTTCTTCAGTCGATGTTCACGTACACAGATTGAAACAAATTACAGTAATGCATTATTGTAATATCGTTGTGCACATTTGGTCATATACACTCACCTAAAGGATTATTTGGAACACCTGTTCAATTTCTCATTAATGCAATTATCTAATCAACAATCACATGGCAGTTGCTTCAATGCATTTAGGG
>JAODTR010096403.1:0-13553 GCA_025399935.1 Amblyopsis rosae | reverse complement strand
ACATTTAGTTTTGTTGAACGCCATTTTCGCTCTAGTTTTCTATTTGTTTGCTTAAACAAGCGCAACTCAGCTGTAAATGAAGAATGATCTAAAGCACATTTGACTGATATATCAAACAGGAAAAAACACACAAGTGGAAATCATTTCAGCTGTGAATTAGAATACCTAAATAACATTCTTTTCAATGTTCTGGTATTATAGTTTTACACATATTGCCAAATGAGGCCTATGGTCTCTTCTCAACTAGGATGATGGCCACTATCCCCCACTAAATTAACATGTCTCTCTCATCCTAGATATGATAGGTGTTTGTACTATCCTTCTATTTTTAATAATGAACATCATCATTTTCTCCTTTTTTGTCTCTAGTAATGTCAGTATAGTAATAGTATAGTATTACAGCATAGTAATATTTTCCTTTAGTAAGAGCAGTATTTCATCAATAAAATAGTTTGCACCAAGGTTAACCATATATGTATATGAAGTGTTACACTGAAAAAGACTGTGTCTTATGGCAGTTTACACCTCCAGATTCCAGTTTACATTAAAAGATTGTTGGTTCAGTGAAATTCACATATTCAGGAGTTTATGAAATGTTATCATGAAATTATATCTGAGTTTTAAATTGTATCTTTGGTGGATTCTTGAGGCAGTATACATTGCAGGCATGCTTCAAAACACTAAGGCTTTCTGTGTTGGCTTGTTTTATTGTAGCACTATTTCACAACACTATAGCACACTGCCTGGACACAAAGAAAGTCGCAGTTTGGATTGGGGGCAGTGTTGTGATCTGCTTCAATTGGTGAGGTCTGGCTCAATAACGATATGCGGCAATCAAATGAAGTCAGTTGAGTGGCTGAATGTACTGAATGACCAGGTTATCCCAGCTCTGTATATGTCCTTCCCGGAGTCATATTCCAGAAGGACAATGCCACAATTCATCAGGCTTGCATTGTCAGAGTGGTCAAGGAGTAAGAATTAGCCACCACAATGTATTTTACCTTAGAACCATTGAAAGTCTATGGAATGTGCTGGAGAAGACTTTACACAGTGTTTTGACTTTCTCGCCCTAAAGCCTACACCTAGGTCAAAAATGTTATGCTGGACAGACATTAATATAATAATGTTCCATAAGGTTGTTAAATCACTGCCATAATCAAAGCTAGGTAGTGCAACCTTGTTTTGTCCAAGCACACACTATTACAATTTAAAGATATGTATAATGCATCAATGCAGGCACCAAAGACATGTTTTTTTTTCTCGAAATGTGTTAACAAAGCTCATCAATAAGTATTACAGTACATTTTAAATTGAAGTTAAATGCATTTTTATGAACGTTGAAGAATAATCCATGATGATATTAATGTATATGTTTATTAATTGCCTGAAACAAGAAGTAGCATTTAAGCTAATGTGACTGTAGAGCTATACTGTATGAGGCGTGAGCAGTGTGGCATGCTGATATGTTTTTCACCATGAAACCATGAGAGGTGTTTGTCTATTATCAACGTAGAGCAGCAGTCATCTTCACCGTGCTGTGTTAACAGTAGGAGAGCCCCCCCATAAGCCTCCACTGAGACATCTCCCACTTGGTGAAGTGCGTTTACATGTGGCGCTTGTATTGCCTCTGGTACGGTGCATTATCCACTTTAAACACAGTTGAGTGGACTGCTATGTTCAAAAGCATTTCTGTATTGATTTCCATTGCAGAAGGCTTACACAGCCATGCATAGTGGGGGATCAAATTGACCATGTAACACGGGAGTTATGTGGGACTCTAGTTGATGGAAGCGGACTTTTGTGGCATTTGTTTAATTTGTGAGGATGTAACAGAAGGGAGGATGGAGTACAGGGTGAAGGAAGGTGAAGGAAGGATGCAGTGGATGGAATGTACAGTAGATGGTAGTAAGCATGGACATGGACAGCCAATGTACTGTAGGGTTGGAAAGAAAGACAAACAAATGAGTTAGAAAATAATGGCAAACTGGCAAAATCACCCCAAAAATGGTGTGCGGGAATCATCCAAGGTGGCTCTCTATAGGTCTAACTTCTCTAATGTGTACATGCTATTTTTATTTTTGCTGAGCCCCAGAACTAGTTAGCATTAGTGAACAGATTCTAATTCAGAAGTTGAGGCATCATTTCCACATGAAAGGAGGAGAAACCTCTCAATTTGATTGTAAACCATATATATATATATATATATGCTGAGGCTGACCTGTAGAGATTCCATTATGTTTTGTAATGTTTTTTTCTGATATAACACATTAACACCTATTGTAACACTTTGTGTTGATTTACTGTATATTTTTCATTTGAACCATGTGTTATGAGTGTACCAGAGCCTTATATTCAGCCTGTCTATTGTTGCCATAGTAAGGTCACATAGATGTCACATGTACTTTATATTTTATATACTGTATTATAATTACTTTTAACATTTTAGACTGTACATTGTCAAAATAATAATAAAATAAAAAAACAATGAACTAAAATAATAATGCCATTAATATAGACTGATTTGTGACCCTTACAGGACCAAACAGCCTGGATCATTGGCTCTAATTTACTGTAGTATGTTAGTTGCACATGCGTTCCTATATGTGAAGGTACTAACAGAGCCCTCTATAAAAGAGCTCTGGATCTCTAAGGAGCAGGGACAAATGACTGAAGGAACTATAACCTCTTTTTTGTGTTACTAGTATAGCACAAACATGCCGTTAATATCCAAAAATCTATTATATAGCTCACTTTATTATGCTACAACAATAATGAACTAGACTGCTTTTGTTGTTTTAACATTTTCTATTTAAAAACAATTGTAACAAGCTTTTACATTAAAACAATGGAAAAAATGTGTTAACCAAAGATGGCACACTTGTTTTTTGTGTTTTTTGTCTTGTTTTCTTTTTTAATTGAAAAAGTTCAAGACCAATTCCTTCACGAAGGTTAATTTCACATGAGTCAGGAACAATTATTTCCCCAACGTCCCGTGCATGCTCACACACACGCCCAGCAAGGTGACTCATTAACATTCACAACTCAATTTAGTCCACTGTTAAAGCAGCAGATAAAACAGGCCTTTGTGATAAGAGATGGGTGCTGGCCCCGAATTAATGCCAAACTAATTATCAATTAGAAAAGAAGAGATAAGCTGCTGTGATTACAGTCCCTAGTTTTACAGTGCCAGTGGTATAGTGCCAGTGTATAGCTATGGTCGTGCCCCACCAATTAATAAGTATTTACTCTTAGCCTTGGAGGGGTGTGTGTAGGATGCTGTTTATATCTGCTTCTCTTGGTGGGCAGTGCATTCGGGCTGTAGTCGGGAAAGTTCCACATAATGGGAGTCAGAGGCCAAGAGAATGCTTTATCAGTCACCGCTTAATTAGCATTTCCCAGAGCTGACAGCCAATGGGGAGAGAGCTGGAACAGGCCTTGCATCTGCAGTGTTCAGCGTTTGTAGTCAGTTTGGTTTCCAATGTGTTAAGCTGTCATCATTAGTATGCATATTAGTTTCACAACTGACACCAGCAAAAAAGGATTATGTTCTCACTATCAAACAATCATTCAGTGACATGTTTGTATACTTTTTTTTTAAATAACTGAATGTGTTCTAACAGGCTTTTTATAGCAGGTATGTAACTTACTAATTTACTTAGCTGTCCAGATGACTTACTGACTATTGGGGTGAGTCTTTGAATTGCTTTCTGTTTGAATTCATAACTGTTTGTGAATTGTGAGCCACACACTGTTTTGCTAACTGCCAATCATCTAAGCTTGGTGACTCACGCACTTGATGTCTAGCTGACTGACTGACTGTGTAATTGCTCCAGTCTCCCTCACAGCCCTATACTATGGCATGGTGTAATTATTAGCAGTTATTATTAGTAGGGCTTAATTAGCATTGGAAGTCATTGTAATCACGATTTGCTGCCAACTTTTGTGTGTAGCTGGCAAGGTATTGTTCAGTTTGTTATTATTGACACCAGGGCTGTGCAGAAGAGGTGTGTTTATTTATTTACCCCCCTTCCTTAAGTCTAAATGTTCTGCATGCACTGTAAATTAATACTTGACCTGCCAGATTTCACCAAATCCCCTGTTGTGCCTATGTTTGCATAGACCTAAATCACCCATGTTTATTTGTGTGAAATGAAAGTGTTGCTGTATACAGTACTGTTGTATACAGTAATGTTGCATGCAGTTGGTAAAGGAAAGGAGACAATGGAGGATGTATTAAAATTATTTCAGATGTCGATGCGTATGAAGTGGAATAGACTTTTGATATTGAACTAAATGACATACGGTCTACAGTATATACTGTACTTCTGAATGTCCCACAGATATCCAGTGAAAGATCAGTCTAAAGTGCATGGATTCACCAGGCCTGCAGGTGTCAAAAACATCAGAAAAGACTTGGGCTAAAGGTAGGCCTGCATTTGAATGATACTGTAGTATACGTACAGGATACAGTACTGTATATTATTTTCAAGGCTAATCATGGACCATGGCCAAATGATTTGAGCTCAGAAACTCTACCGGTTCAGTTACATCTTTAAATTCTGTTTTGTCATGTGAATTATTTGCAATATAACTATAAACTACATGAATCCATAACAGTTTTAAATGGAAATAATTTTCTTTGGCAAAGCTGTGTCATCCTGGCTCAAGCAATATCACACACACACACACACACACACTATATTTTCTCTCACTGGGAACAAGGATCGATGGCTTCATAAACAACACACTTCACAAACATGAACACAGTTTACCCGAGAGAGAGAGATTTTTTTGACAGCAGATAATGACTAAGACTGAGTAAGCAGAGTAAATGACCATAGCAGCATTTAACTGCTCTGCTGATACTTCTAGGGTCAGGGTTGTTTGATATGGGAAGCTAAACTCAACCAAGCTAAATATTTAACTCCTAATATAAATATTTAGCTTGATCTGATACTCCTGTTTCACTTCTTGCAGGAGCTAATTCTGAAAGCCTCTCCATCGTTTTGGTTTAGTCTTTTTAGTTTAGTCTATCACTTTCAGTGTGAAAGGTTTTGGTGTGTTCAAATTGTGAGAGAATATTGACAGTTTTTATGTAAATTTTTTTCACATTGCATTCAATGTGAAAATAATGTCTGTGGAAAAATATGCAATAATGTTTTAGATACAGACAATACATTATGCATTACCATCCATATAAATTATGTTGTTACAAATCAATTTCAAAATGTATGCCAGTTGCCTTTGGCACTGGAAAGTTAAATTACCATTTAATTAAACTTCTGAATTCAATACAGTGGTATTCAGCATTGATATGCGGAAGTGAAACACATAACAAATCCTAGTTGAGCAATTCTTGTGCCTTCTTGAAAGTGAATCACATGATGACAAAAACCTCAAAGTTATCACACAGTCAGAAATATATTAGTTACAGTATTATTTTAGTACAGTATTTACCCATTGGAGAAATGTATTGTTTGAGCAGAAATTGAGTCAACACTGGTCATTCCTTTGCACATGGTAACGATAAAACATTTCTTATCAAGTTAAGAATCCCATAATGACAAATTGGTAGCTACTAACTGTCAAGACTATGGCAGGACATTACATGTCATAAGAATCAACTCATTATCTGTCCAAACTAATAGTGTGTAGTCAAATCACTTCTACTGAGTCTTAGGAGCCGTGTTTTTGTGCAAGTTTGGGTGGTTACAGTTAGCCACTGTACTTAATTGATAAGAAGTGGAAAATGATGTGTTTCTGTGTGTGAGAGAGAGAGAGAGTAAAAGATTCACACCATGCCGTGACAAGGTCAGTGTTTTGACAACGCTGTGTGTGAGAATTATGCTTCCTCTTCCAGTTACTATGAGTGATGTCTTCTGGCAGCTGTTTCCCCTCTAGTCCCTTCTACACACACTCCGGTAGTAACCTTGCTACAGTATCTTGCTAGCTCATTCTCTCCTATGCAGCTGCTTGACCCTGCAGGTTGTTAGAGAGAGACCTGGCTTTGTGTCTCAGTGTGTTGGACCACACATCTGGCATGCAGTCCAAGACTGCTGGCCAGGATGGTCTCATGATGCAAGTTCAGTCTGTGGGCCCCAGACTGTTTACTGCTACTGTAAAACAGACACGGATGCTTTCATTAGTCTCTTAACTCATTAACTATTTAACAGGGGCCATCGTCACAAAGAATCTAAGGCTAAAAGTAAGACAAACTGAATTTAGAGCTGAAAACATCTAAACATGTTACACATTAGTTAGTTAGTTAGTTAGTTAGTTAGTTAGTTAGTTAGTTAGTTAGTTAGTTAGTTAGTTAGATTTGGGTTTACGATTTAGGAAAATGTTCTGAAAGAAAGTGCAGTGTCACCTCAGTGTTGAGCATAATAGTTATTATAGAGCTAAAACAATGAACAATAGAAACAGTAGATATAGACAGACGTGATGGCATAGCAAGGTTTTTTATGTAAATAAATCAGTGCGTATAATTACAGTCAATAAAATGAATGACTTCAATTTTTATCTTATAACTTTTTTATTCCTTTGGTAAAAGCTTTTAAGATGAACATTCAGGGAGACTTTATAATTTGTAAGTGTTTATATTTTAATTCTTTATTTTTTAATGAATATAGTATTAGCAAAAGCACATAAAGTAAGGCTGTGTATGGAAAATATCTAAAGACTCATCCACCAATAGAAAGAACTTGCCTGTGGTTTGTTTGGATGTCCAACTACACCCAGAGGGAGGCATTTAACTTTTGTAATACTGTATCTGCAGTAGTAATGTTACAGTCCTCTTAATGTAAATGTATGACGCACCACTCCAGCAGACCATCGTGGTGGATGTCCCGGCAGGGGCCACACAAGTGTGAGGTCTTGGTAATATACCATACCTTGTGCGCTTTGCTCTGTATGTACCAATACATTACTGGCTTAGAAAAACACAGTCAGTGATGGTAAAATGGGATGGTGGTCTCTGCTGAATTCAGGAGGAGATGAATACCGCTTGAAGTGGTCCACTTCTGTTATTTATTAATTGTTTCCCCCAAACAAATGAAACAACATTTACAACACAATACTCTCTCTTTTTTTCACGCGGTGGGCTTTACACAGTTGATGGTAGATTTGATAACCTAGAGAGCTAATACAAAACAACATGCTCTCTTCCCACTGGACATTGGAAGTCTCTTTAATAAAATTACAATTTGGTCAGACATTTTTTATCAAAATTGACTTACTGTACACTACTGAAGAACAAGTACAGTGACAAGTAGGGTTAGGCTTCTTGCTAAAAGATGTATTACTTACAGGTAGGCTGGGCATATTTGGAATCAAGCACACTGTGTTGTAACATTCATCTTGAGTCGACCACCCTAACCACTAACATGCATCCTACCCCTGCTTTACACAGATATAGTACATGGCATACAATAACATCTTGCTATTGGCTTAGCTCATACGTAGAAAGTACAGCCATTCACAAACAGTTTCAATGTTGGCTCCCCAGATGGCCTTGTGACATAAATTCCTCTGGCAGGTCAGGTTACCTTAGAGGCACTTCTGAGCCTCATCTGAGTCAGGGGTCATGAAAAGGATTTGGTTCGGCTCCTGAAATTAAATTTTCTAATTAATTATTATAACAGTGAAAACTGTCAAATGTATTTGTTAAAGGTGCACACACACTCGCACTCCAACAGCTTTGTCAATAAATTGATAATTTGTGCAACTAATTTCACCCTAAATATCACTGTAGTATAATCAGTGTTCGGCAAGTTACTCAGGAATAGTAATAAGTTACTATTTACTTATTACTCCTTTAAAAAGTAATAATATTACTTTACTTATACTTGATTACTTGATTAAAAGTAATTATTTACGTTACTAGTTACATTACTATATTACTTTAACCATCACTACCCTGCCTCGCCCCTTCTGAAAAATGACAACCTGTGTATCCAGCTCATTTTAGAAAGTAATCCTCTTTATTGGAACAATAATTTATTAATCAGCCAAAGTGAAAACATCGCAGCCTCTCAAACCAGATGATTGGACAGGTTGGTTCAGTTAGTCTACCCTAAATTTGCTAGGACCAGAAATCTTGTTCTTGTAACTATATAATGCAACTTTACGTGGATACTTGGATTACTTGGATTAGTAATTGGAATATTATTACCATTTTGGAAATAGTAATTTGTTAGACTAATAGTTACTGAAAAAAGTAATAATAGTGGAGTACTAGTAACTAGTTACTGCCCAACACTGAGTACAATATGGTATACTACTGTATGTTAGAAATGAGTAATGGTGTTTTGACATGAAAATTACATGAAAGTTCTAAATGAATACGTTGAGGTATTATATTCAGAGACGTTGTGAATTTGTTAAAGGCAACACGTGTTTCATACTACAGCTGTGGCATGTGTGTCTGAGACATATCAGACAGATGCATGCATACACCCATATATATGATGTACTGTACACGGTATGCCTCATTATGCATAATTACAAGGTACTTGTGGGTACAGTACATATACAGTACAGCCCAAATCACAACATGAACAGTCTGCCACAGGGATTGGACATCAGGACCCATGTAATTACTAATTATCTTTATCCAGAAATACATGCATGCTCCCCCATTTTACAAACCCAGATGGAGATAATGGACTCTGTGGTGGGGCGTTTCTGTCCATGTCATCTGAATGAGGTTTTAAAGAGAGGAGGAAGACCAAGATACTGTTTAGATTTTAGCATGTGCACATACCTGTGCACACACACACACACACGCACGCACGCAAACACACACAGAGTTTTAACATCTAATTCTGGCCTAGTGGAGTGTTATTTACTATATGGTCTGACTAAAAAAAGAATACAAACACTCATTTGTATGCACTCAATCTCTTTGTTCCTCCTTTTCTCTCCTGTTCTTCTTCTACAAAGTAAAGATTTTTGAGGCATTGGGCAAAAGAGGATAGTTTCATAATCGGCACAAGACTGAGTCAGATAATCTGCCTCATGATGGTTTCTGGGTGAAGTATTATTTGATACAGTATATGTTGTGATGGGTGATTATAGAATGGTATACTGTAACCAGAGAGAGACTACCATTTGAATTTCAGATGGTGAATGAATTGTATTGAAAAAAATAACATATATATATATATATATATATAATTTATATATACATATATATTATTGTCATTATTATTATGCAATAAGTTCCATTCAAGGCTGGTTTTGACTTAATGAACACATTTCACATTGTCATTGTAGGTTTGACTGATGTAGCTCAGAATTTATGGATACATTCCATTTTGTTCTACTACCAGTTCTACTAGCGATGTAGCAAAAAATTATCAGTGTGTACACTGGCATATCAAAATGAAACTGACCTATTTATTTTTGGATTACAAATGTGATTTCCTTGCAATGACACCCCTGTTAAAAGCCTCCATCTTCACTGTAAAAACAAGTAATATACAAGTTTCCGCATTACAAATTATTCGAATGAGCTGTTCTGCACAACTTTTGCCGGAAGGTTCCAAGGCCATTTTATAGAGCCTGTGCCATGTGGCCGTGTGTGGCAGTAGGGGAGAGCTTCTCTCCTAAACCCCCTCTCATCCCCTGAAAGTCTGGACTCATGGAGGGAAGGGAGATGGAGGGATGGAGAGAGGGCTTTGAAAAGACAGGGCCCTCCAAATGTTTCCCACTTCTCTCTTTGTCTCCCCATCTGTCTCTTACTTCAATGCTTTCTGTGTCCAACTCTTGACTCTCTCTCTCTCTCTCTCTCTCTCTCTCTCTCTCTCTCTCTCTCTCTCTCTCTCTCTCTCTCTCTCTCTCTCTCTCCCTCTGTGTGTGTGTGGGGCTCAGTTCATATACTGGCATGGACATTCAGTTGAGGGATTTTGCCAAAGCAATGTGCAACAGTTATGACTGAAACCTTCAGATCTGTATAGGGGTAACCAAAGCTAAATTAAAATACATACACTGAGCACACCGAGTCAATCTGTGATGTGACCTTGCAATGGTTGTCTAGGAAAGACCCCCATGGTCCAGTTTGTACAGATCCAGTGCAAGAATGGAACAGGATTAGTTGTCATATTCGCAGTGCCTGTGTGCGTGTAGCGCACGGGTGTGCGTGTGTGTGTTCGTCGCGCGTGTGTGTTTGTCTGTGTCGCCTGTGTGTGTGTTGGCACTTTGTCTCTTGGTTTAATGCCTGGATGCCTGCTTTGGTTTTCCCAAAGGCCCACAAATGATCTTTGTTCCATCTATGGAATTATTATCCTAGATAGAAATGGTGCTTCCTGCCACCATGGGTTCTGGGTGGGTGCTCTGTGGTTGTTCATTTGTGTGGGCTACATTGTAGCAATGGAGGCTTTAGTGTTTTAACGGTTATCTTATGCCTGTAAGACAGGTACAGTAAGGGAGGAATAACAGTTACTGTAAATAAAACAAAGTGTAACAGACTTATTTGCAGTGCTCAGTTTTTTAAATATTTTTGTTACTCTGTAAAACAGAGAATAGTTTTGTGAAACATGCTTTTGTATTTGCACTTGTATTGAGTAAGATGAGGTCTTTTATTATTGCACTGTAGCTGTTTGTCTGGTGACTTGACATCTATTGTCGGTTGAGATAGACAGACTAATTTGTGTTTTGTGTTATTTTGAATATTTAATCTACGCTGAATGGCTTTCACAAGCCGTGTTAATTATAGCAATTTCTTTGCACATGGACACGATAAAAATTTCAAATCAATTTAAGAATCCCATAATAAGAAAATTGTAGCTACTAACTGTCAAGACTAGACAGGAAATGTAATTTTACTGGTAAAATAATGTGATATGAAGTCCACCAGAGTCAACAACAAATCTGTAGAGGTCTACGTGGATGGTGTAAAATCTCATTTTATCCCATCATAATCCAGTAAACACTGATGACGTTAATGCTACTGTAGCATACCACTGAGAATACCAAGCTGGGGTTTATGCTACTGATACCGTGGTAGAGAATAAGATACAGTATCAAGCCAGATTAGGCATTTTACATGAAAGATGCATTTAATGTGCATGTGTGTGAGGACTTTATAGAGGAAATGAACAACAGAAAACAGAAGCAGAGTTACAAAGGCTGTATCCCAGTCTGTTGGGTCAATATGTGTTCTGTGCTGCCAGCAGCACAGAGGATAAACCCTAGGCTGGGTGTGTGCTTTAGGTTTGAAAGGACTGTGTGGAGTGGTTTTGGTGAATTTGGAAAAATACATGACAAAGCTGTTCCTCTTGTGCCAAACCACGTTCAGGGTGTGCCGCGATGAAAGGCCAGAATATATGTTCCCCCTTTTTGGTGGGAAGTTGATATGTAAACCATCAAATCTTAGCCCATTTGAAATTGAGTAGGGTACTTAGAGCTTTCTTTTTTACCAGTGCTCACACAATTACATAGTGCCCCATGCACACTGTACACAACTACATGTATAATCTGTCCATCTCTCTAAATCTCTAAAATCCCTGTAGAAAAAAAAAAGTTACATTTCCACTTAGTACTATTGTATGGTACTACGGCATGGCAGATACAAAATGGAGTGCTACTGTAGAAAATAAAATAATAATAATAAATATATTCTAAAAATCCAGCATGATACTCATCTATTCGGTGAAGAGCGACTGGATTATTTAGTTTTCCATCAAGTTAATTATATTACAGATGAACATAATGTGCCTTTATGTTGATCATGGGTTTTGTTTTAGAATTCTTTCTAATGTTTGAGTCAATTAGGTCATTTGTTTTCCCCCTACCCTAAAATGTGTGTATAATCCTCTTTAATTTATTGCAATTAACTGTCCTCCTTTAGAATGAGCTGGTAAATGCTAATGCAACTTTACAGTGTTTGTTGATGTTCCAGCTAAACCGGGCACAATATGACAAAATAGTCATGAAGCAGATGCATCTGTGTACAGTACAGTAGCTGTGCTGAGGGTTGAACTAGGGCTCCTCCTCTCTATGAAGATGTAGTTAGCGGCCCAGCAAAGAACTTTGTTATCCTAGCTTTGCACTAGCAGCTTCTAGTTTGAACACGAATCTGTCTTTTGTGAGATGCAAACGTACAAACACACACTCTTGTAAGGCATCCCACATGTATACCTATATGCGCAGAAGAACTCACGAGCATGTTGAAACAGAGAAAAGACAGACTACAGAGAGAGTGCGAGAGCACATAAACAAACCTGACAGGTACTCTAAAAACAAGTTGTCCTGTTAAATCCCTGCCTCTCAGCAAACACGCTACACACTCCTGTACATGGTTAGCATGGCTAGCACATGTTCCTATTCTGTGTATAAGAAATGAGCATTTCATTTCAGGAAAGGAATGCGTTAGAGCTGCTGGTGTAAACACAGTAAACTGTGTTGTATATTGCATGTGGGAATACTAAACAGTAAATTGTGCCAGAAATGTGCAATGTGTTTCAGTGACAAACCTGTAGGCTAATTGGGTAATTACCTAACCAATTCATCATGTTATAGTGGGGTTTCTGGAAAATTAAAGTAAAGAACATTTTAGTAACAACAATTAAAGAAAACACATTAATTGGGACTAGGTTTTCTGTTTATATTTCCACCAGACCAGAAATAATGTCTTACAGACTACATTAAGTGCCTTTTAATAAATCCAGTAGGAGCTTGATCCTTTTGGGGGCATTTGTAGTTCTTTGAAAGACTGCATTTTTACAAGATTCACTTTACTAATGTTGTATGGTACTGTCCAAATAGCACATATGTAGACGTTTCCCGCATTTGGCAATAATACACAGGTTTGGGACTCTAAAAAGTTTTATAAACACCATTCTATTTAGTCTGAGTATTATGCTGTCCACTCGTGTATCTGGTTGTGAATAGAGAACAGAAAGCATTCCCTGTGTCCCATTAGGCCTATTTTTCATGGTCTCTTATATTTTGGTTAGGGTACGTTGATTTATATTTAATGGCTCTTTTCAACAGGAGTTCTGTTCTCTGTTAAAATGGATGGGCTACATGCACACATATATTCCCTGAGGACTGAGCATTTATCCAGACAATCACACACACACACACACACACACACATATTTTAGACATACACAGGTATACACAATTTTATATACAGACAAGCACACATATGAACGTTGACACACACACACACACATGCTCTGAGAGACGTGAGAAATGGTTTTCACCTGACATGGATAGAATTTCATCCTTTCAGCCCAGAGAGTTTATTAGCAGCTTAAAACATTACCATAGAAAGAGCTCTGCTCGACGTAGCTGCATTCCTCACATTACATACTCCTGTGTGCACACACACACTGAAAACACACATGTACCACTTCCATCCTTCATCCTGAAGTGTGCCAACAAAAGAAATCACGTCTTTCTTTCTTCTCTCTCCCTAAACACACACACACACACACACATACACACACAAATATGATTGGGATTGTTCCATTATGTTATATATATATATATATATATATATATATATATATATATATACACATTTTTTTTTTTTGCTTGGGTTTATTT
>JAODTR010096392.1:0-13554 GCA_025399935.1 Amblyopsis rosae | reverse complement strand
TTATTTTTAATTTGTAAAAATGCTGATTCACACAAAACATCAAAAAATCACCCCCCCCCCCCCCCCACCCCCCCACCCCCACACACACACAGAAACAACATTGTTTACAGCTAAGCAGTACATATTATAATGCTCTAGCTGAGTAGATGCTGCCATACATATTTAATTGATACGTACTAAATTGGCCTATTGTCATATGCGCTGTTTCTGGTTTACAAATCTAAATAATTCAAGGAATTAGGGTGTGCCTTAGAGGAGCAATATATACTGCTCTTTCTATTTATATTATCTTTACTTTATTTTACACACTGTATCAATAATAGTGCTATATAAATAAGAGCTATATAAATAAAGTTGATTAATGAAGAGAGTCGGCATTTAACAAGGTACTTGTTTTTGTGTTAGCCCAATCAGTGTTTTCTTTTCAATAATAATGAAATAATCTGTTTCCGTCTGTGGCCTCATTGTGGATTCTTTGAAAGGTTCAATATGCTTTAATCCCTTTAATAATACTAAGAACGTTCCTGTAGAGGCACACCCAGGGAGGGATAGCGCTCATCCTTGCCAGTGCACTACTGACCACAGGCCTAGACTAGCTACAGTACACTAATGACTAATGCACTGTACCTGTGGGTAATGGTTTGGGGTTTGGGTTTTGTTCAGTGTCGGTCATGGTTTCGTGATGATCTTCTATGTCGGCTGTGAGCCTGTGTGCTGAGATTTTGGTGTGAAACACCAAGCTACAGTAAGCCTTGTGTTTTTAGCTAATTTCCGTGTTTTTGCATTTCATCTGCACCTGCACTCTAACCTGACATGCCAGAGGAAATGTTGTCACAAGTCCATCTGGAGAGCCGTACATCGAAACTGATTGTGAAGGGCAGGCACTTTCAAAACAATACAGCACCTAAACTGCGCCTGCTTAGCTACCAACACGGCGCTGATTGGAAAGTTCAGTTGCTACTAGGGACACATTCAAAATGATTCCGAGGCTTTGCAGACTGATTCTCACGACGAAATTTAACTGAAGCTCGCGCGATATCAGGGTGGTCTCGCGAGGCTACCTGCACTCTGCACTAAAAGCACATTATGCCACCCTATACACGGGTCACGTCACGTGTGTCAGGACACGCAGGAGAGAGGGACCCAAATGCGCGACTGTCGAGCAGGATTCGGGGTTTTTCGGGGTTTTTGATACCCTTGGCGTCACGCATATCCTGGAATTGCCACCTTGCGCCACGCTTAAAGTTAAAATAATTTCAACTTTCGCCTAGTTACTGCTGACCTTTCAAAGCACTACCGGTGAGTATCTTATGTGACTGACAGAAGCTGTAGTGAAATTACGAACGAAGACTCTGTAATCCTCACAGTTTTTTCGGTTTAAGGGGTAGTTTACCCTCTGATTAGGGTTAATACTCTCATATGGTTATAGTCAAATGTTAGTGGAGACGATCTGATTGTTCGGACAGTGAAAATAAAAACGATGTTTCCATAATACATTTTATAACGGCACAAATGGTTCACAAACATATAACTGGGTTAACTAAGAGATCCGCTGGTAGTGTGTCGTCCTCGTTGCCTAGAGACATGTTGACTTCTGCGCTGTGTTTTGCTTTGTATGCTCGATGCCGCCCTACCTCGCGTTGAGCGAAGGGCAAATCGCTTATCATGTGAAGGCAGCTTTAAAGGCAGGGTTGTTCTCGAGAACGCTTGCTCTGCAGCGTTGCCCCACATATTGAAACACATTGTGAAGCAACGCGTAATATTCTGGTAGCACTACGGCTTTGTTGTTTTCAGCGGTGTTCGCCACTTTGTTTATGTTCTTATTTACGGAGCCAGGGCTGTGTGGAGATTCTTTTCAACAAGATAGCGAAATGCAAGGAGGTATTTGTTGAATTTGACAAAAAGTGTATTAGCATACAATTCGCTTGCAATAGCTGACTATACCTTTAAATAACACCAGGCTATTGGTCGGGAGATAACAAGAGGCAGATGTGAAACCAGACTAGACCATCAACATGAGGCAGACTAGGGGGGAATGGAAAACACAGGAAAACAGACAGACACAATACAGAGAGACGGGCTGATCCCAGACTGATCTCGCGAGAATCAGTCTGGAAAGCCTCAGAATCATTTGAAATGTGTCCGAGTAGCAACTGAACCAACTAAGTAAAACATAGCATTCATTGAACAAATGGGATGGAAATGTATATTCATTCTTCTGTTTAAATTGTTTACCTGTCCTAAAGGATGGATGTTGATCAATGCTCTTCAGAGTGTGTTTTCATAAGTTTGTGTCCAACAACACTAAGCTGAAACTGCTTACAGGCAGTATAGGACCTAAAGTAATTTGATTAGATGAAATCATGACATGTCGTGCACACGCACGCGCACGCGCACACACACACACACACACACACACACACACACACACACACACACACACTAGGGAAGTCACACTAACCAGCCAGATGTAAAGGGAACTGACACATGCTCCATGTCCAGACACCTAGGATTATGTACACCACTTTAGGATTGTTCTCTCTGGGGAAAAAAAAGAAGACAAAAACACTTTACTTACTGGTACAATACAACATATTAAGGTAATGTGTTGTGTGTAGTGACATTAGCATGCTTGCCCTGCTATGCCACTGTAGCCTTTTGTTAAACCATCAACACCGTAGTCTCACGGAGCAAGCCTTTACTTGAGTAAAGTCTGGGACACAACGCTGGCTATCTGTGTCAAGACCCTCTTACTTGACAGGAGAGGTATTTTGATTGACATGCATGACGACCAACTACATAACTCAATGATCAAGTCTACTGAGAAAATTGTTGGGAAACTTAACTGCACGACTCGGGCTGAATGCAGGTCTTGTAAATCTGTTAAGTAAATAGGCCATGGTTGCTGCTTAAAATAAGTGAAATGAGTAAATAAAGCACCGCACAAGCGTTGCACCAGAAATACGCATACAGACGTGAGGACAATGCTAACAGCCAATGAAAATCAACGATACTCCTCGAAAGTGCTGTCGACAGACATTCAGCACAGAATTGCTTATGCTGCGTAGTATTTTGGACGTAAGCGGCTGAAACTATTGACACTGAAATTCCCTCACCTCAACATACGTCAAATGTATGAGAACATTTTTTATAAATATATGTATATATTTATTTTTTTATAAATTATTATTTTTAAACTTTATAAAAAATTAAAAATAAATTATATATATATATATTTTTTATTATTTTATATATATATATATATATATATTTTTTATTATTTTATATATATATATATATATATACACAGTATACATAACAATGATATAGTAAATGTAGTATGTGCTAAAGTCAGTACAATGTTAACACCCAATTGTCAGACATCCCATCTTGCAAGCCTTTATTTGTCTTGTATTGTTTTAAGACGTTTCCTCAAGTTTCTCATTCTGAGATTAGCTTGGCCTGTTCTGCATTCACATCCTGTTTACGATCCTGATACTTATTTATAGCCTTTCTCTGATTTGTAGTAAGAGTGTAGCTTAATTTGCTGGTCATACTTTTAGGAGTAAAAGCATTTGATCAACTTGTAGCATACTCCTACACGTATCTCCACCAGAATATAGGAGAGCTTGGGAAAGCCAGCAAAAAATTGATGCATTAAAATACAGCATTTGCTAGAGATTGAATCAGTGTAATATTTTACGGGAAGCAATTACAGTAGCCTTCCGTATTAACAAGATGCTGTGCTTTTTTTGCAAGAAACATATCTCCTAAAATCTGTCATTTTTGGTGATGTGGTCAAAATAGCATGGATCAAGGCATGACTCAAGGGTAAACATTTATATTAAATGTACTTATAGATATCTTTAATCTGAGACTTTTTGTTTCTGTGTCAGTATCACTGCTTTAAAGCTGTTTTATTTTATTTATTCTGGGAACTGTGTTAGCTGTTATTGTGCAGAATATTGGAAAATGTATTTCTATTACGTTTATAACGTAATATAATTAGTAATATAATTATTTCAAAATTCAAAAGCTCTATTTTTCCTAGACTACATTATGACATACAGTATGATGTCAGTTTGTCTCGGTTTCCTTTTTTGAAACACAGGCTTTCACCATATATTGACATCAACAAGTTCACTGGCAGTGACACTCTCATCTCAGACATGCAGGACTAAACGGAGTCAACCCAGCATCAGTGGAGCACATGTATGTTTTGAAGCGATCGGGACACTCCTCATTCTGTGTAACTACTGTATGTAACGCAACACGGGCCTGTCCTGTCCATTGTCCTGTCCTGTGTAAATGGAAATTCAAGACTGTAATGACATGCAGTGACAATATACTATATATGTAGTACACCTGTGGCCGAATAACAGAGCTATTAAAAACACCCACTTTACATCTGAGAGAGTCTCGCTGGTGAACTCCAAGATGTCCGCCGCCGTCCCAACGAAAATGAGGAGGAGCTGTGACAGCTCATCCCGTGTGACTCCGCCCCCTAGTGGGAGGAGCCACTTTCCAACAATAAGGAGAATGAGGAGGACTTGATGAAGAGCCAGGATCCATTCGTTAGGACACACTACAGACAACAGATTTTGAAGATCCTGGTGGTGAAATAGAAAGGACAGCTCATTTAGAGTCTTAGGGCGCATTCACACCTTGTCCATTTGCTGGTCCGAACCGGACCGGACTCGAGTGCGATTAGCCCCCCTTCCCCTTCCCCCCGGCTGGTCTGCGTTCACATTACATTCATGGCTGCGAACCCGGGTCCGTTTACGTCAACGTCACACCGAACGTTCGTCGAATGTCGCCAGGCAACAACAATAGTTATATGGCAACAACACGGAAAAGAGGAGGGAAAATCTACATAGAGCGTAACACATTTGCAGTCAGTGTCAGTGTCAACACCTATATAATAGTGTAAGGTATTGTCGCCATGCTACAAATGCACCTCACAGGATGGAATTGATGCAAGCTGCTTATAGGAGGATTTTTGCGTAGGCTGTTAACCTAATGCAAAGTGAGTTTTTAGCTTTGCTCAGAGCAGAGCACCCGCGTTGCCTAGCACGCCGAAGGTGCGCGAACAGTACGATTACCTGCAATTTGTGTCGCAAGCGAGAGAGCTACGTTAGCAAAACGACATAGCCAGCCGACGTTAGTAGCCTACCGGTAGTCATACAGTCATCTTCAGGGTTATACATTCTTCCCGGGGGCTGGACAATTTATATCACATTGTATAAATGTATTTTCCTGTGAGTTTGTTTTAGGAAATAATTGTATTGTAAAAAGAAGACGTCCTTCGTTGACCACAGTGTAGGCTACCTTGCATACGATCATTTCATACAACCGCTTTAACAAACTGTTAAAAAAACTGTCAGTCATCACCAGCAGCAGTGTTTGCTTGTTGTTTTTAGCGCACCCGAGATCACATAGCGTTCACACCAGAGCAAACCGCACTGGAGTTTGGATGAACCGTACCTGAGACCTCTGCTTTCTGGAGGACCCGGCTCCGGTCCCGGGTGCGCACCCGAGTTCGGAGGAGAGCGTTCACACCAACAAACCGATCCGGACTAACGGCTCAAGCGAACTCGGGTGCACACCAAAAGCTCTAGTGTGAATACACCCTTAAAGGCAGGGTCAGTCATTCTCTAGAACGGTTGCTAACTTCCAGCTCAAATCAAAAAAATATCCCTCCGCAGCAACGCCTCACACATTGAAATGCATTGTGAAGCAAAGCGTAGTGCTACAACTTTGTCGCTGTGAGCGGTGTTCGCCACTTTGTTTATGTTCCTATTTACGGAGCCAGGGCTGTGCAGAAGAATCGTAATTTTTTTTTCAACAAGCACAGAAAACGTTAAGATAGCAAAATGCGAGGAGATTGTTGTTGAATTTGACATTTGACATTGACATTAGCTTGCAATAGATGACTGCACCTTTAACTCTTACTAGATGGAGTCAACAACTGAACCATAATACACTTTATTGTCCAATTCAGCATATACTGTACCTCCCCACTATCTGCTAGCTTTACAATATGTATTTAATGGTTATTATTATGTCACAAAAAACTAAACTAAACTAAAATAGTTATATTGTTTTACTGTTAACTATTGTGTTGTGTTTCACTTTAATCTGAATGTGTCTTTGTAATATCATACACTGTGAATCTCCACAGTGAAAGGAATGTGACATGCTGTCTGCATTTTCAACATAACAGTTTTTTTTGCTGATACTATTGATACTGATACTAAGAATTGGTATGTCCTTAAATAATACATTACATTGATTGTCACAACGTTCTTGAGGTCAAAACAAGGCAATACCTTGTATGTCTCCACAGCAAATGTTGGCTGTGTGACATTCAAGTCCAGTCTTTTAATTATTTACTGTAGACTAAAGTTAAGCCTGTGCCGAACACCATTGCTAAATTCTTTTCCCTTTTACAGTAACTTGAATAGCAAAGTCAGCAAGAAAAAGCCCTCATGATTAAACCGTTCTGGGTCATTGTCGTACTCAAAAATAAGGAAGTCATCGACTACATCATCTGACAGCAATTAAGCCTCCGGGAACAAGGTCCCATATTTTTGGGATATTTCCAGGCGGATTTCCTGGCCATCCTCTTCCGTCCGCTGGTCATTGTTAACAGTCTGATTCTCTAATTGAGACGTGAGAATAGAGGTGTAGTTTAATTCAGCTAATATTTAAAGCATACATCTCTGTATGATTGCTAATTAAAAGCTAAATCATCATCAGACCATAGCTGTTTTTCCAAGATTGCATTTCAGCCAATGTGTTCCACATATTTTGCTCCCCAAGCGGACTGATTGGTGGTGATTGGTGGTGATTGATGGTGAATGGTCAATAATACTTTGACTACAAACAGAAACCAGGATGCATCTGGTACAAGTATCTTATGAGGATGGTGTAAAAGTACCTTCAGGTAGTCCTCATAAGTGAGGTTTCCCCCAGTCCTGTTTAAAGTTTGTATTCCTTTCACCAACTCCACACACTGAAATGATAAAAGAATATGACAAAATGAAGCCCGAGTAAAAAAATTACTCAAATGAATGTGAAATTAAAACAATTTCACTTCTTGTTTATGGTGTACAGGCAATACCACACATGACATAGTATAGTGTAGTATGTTACACATGCATGGGCTTGTCTGTACCTGAGGCATGCTGAACTTATTCTGCTGGTGGTGAAGCTCCAGGATCCAAATGGAAGGAATGATACTGATGAGGAAAAGGAAGATGGCAGGAGAAAACCTGGAAGACCGTCAGAAAATACTTTACTGCACCTGCGTGCCAGAGGTGCATGCATATTGTAGTGCCTTGTGTGTGTGTGTGTGTGTGTGTGTGTGTGTGTGTGTGTGTTTGTGTGTGCATCATATCATGTAAATATGCATAATAACATAAACATAAACATGCATAAAAACTTTAAATCGTTCTTATCTTATTCTGACCAAACATTAAGTACTGAATGTTGAAAGCATGATGGGCACATTAACACACTTCTGAAACTGGATACACAAACCCCTCTCTATACAAGCTACATATCCGAGACCACTGCATGATGGATTGGCATCATTCTTCTAATTATATAGAATAGAATGACTGAAGATTGATCATGATTATGAGGTCTGTCCGTGAGTATAGCAACACCATTTCAAAGTGGGCATTGGACTACTAATGTGGACTGACTCATAAATACTCACAAGATCACGTTTACAATATTCTACCATGCAGATGAGTTCTGGCGACACATTTAATAAATATTGCTTAACCTGTTGGACATCAAATATAATTTGGTACACACATGTTTAGGGATATGATTCTCAAATGTCACAATGACAATATAATTTAGAACGGTGGATTTTGGTTTACTGATCAAACATCAATTAGGCAAACTTGTCAAACCATGCATTAATACCACACTGCATTCAATAAATTTAATGTTACTTCAAGTAACATTAAATATGTCTAATGCTAATTATTGGATTAATCTGCATGGGAAAAAATGAATGTCTGGGACTGACATTGCAGAGTAAAATCCCTTAGTTACCTATGCCAGAATATATTAAATAATAACAATCTCAGAATTAAAAAAAATGAATGAAATGCAAATCGTGTGGACCAGCCTATTTCCTGCATAAAGATTGGTTTACTTGACAGTTTCGCTAACGCGTATCATACGCATCATGTGTTGGAATCTTTTGTGAACAGGGCTGATGGGACACAAAGGTACACAGTAAGCTAAGGGAAGATGATTTAACATATCGAAAATTAACGGTTTTGATAAATGTATTAAAGCAAACAACAACCATTAACATATCCACGTTATCTCACCATTTATAATCTTTTCCTTTCCTCCTCTTCAATGTTATGATCATTTCAGTGACCAGAGGTAGAAATAGGATCGTCAAAAGCCAGTAGTTGACGTCGTTCTTTACCCATGTCACTATCCAGACCCCCATTAAAGACACAACTAAAAATAGCACTCTTGTAATCACTGCACATATAAACTCGACTAGGATACTCATGATTAGTGCTGGACGTATGGGTCTAAATGTGGACTGTTCCTTCAACTTCGCTGTATTTTCTGACAGTCCTCAAAGTTTTAGCCACGCCTAAAGTTTGGAAGTTAAATAAAGTAGATGGCAACATCCACATCAGTCCCCTGATTTAAGCGCGATGGCCTCCTACTCCATCATTCATTCAGATTTCATTCCGTAGGCTGCACGTTTATATAAAAACATTATTTTTTGAATTATCAGTTTATAAACATTCATTGCAAAGCATGGCTTGTTCTCTTCATGTTTTATGATATATATTGTAAAGGCATTTTAGCATACAATGAAGCTATAATATGTACATCTAAAAATATATGGAGGTTAGGCTAATACGTTTCGTTTTTATCCTGCAGAGCAATGCAGTGAACCCATCAAATTAAAGACGTGTCAAGATTAAACAATTAAGCATGAAGTTAACTGTTTTGTGTTTTTTATTCCTACTGTGTTATACAATTGAACATATGCTATAGCTACACTATCGATTTCTACAATTAGTCTAGGTGTTTTATATATTTTAAATTAGGATGATACCGGATTGCACACGTAATAGCCTACGTCATGATATATAACTACTTTCTTTCAGAATGAAATTTCCGAGAGAGGGCAGCATTACGTCCATGATTACAGACAGGCATGTTTAGGCTATCCCTATACTGTAGTTGTACAGTTAAATATGGAGGTACCCTAATGCAGATGGTTATATATCCACGATGACAACTATTTAATAAAATAATAATGACAAGGCTATAGGAATTCGGTTCATTATTGACTCTTGCATACGGGAATAGTATTAAATGGAATGGCCACTTTTTTGTTTTGTTTTAAATCAAGCTCGATAGCTGTAGTTCTGTGTTAGTGAACAGTGCTGGGCATATTATGATTTTTTTCAGTAACTCGTAGTGTAACTAATTATTTCCAAACCGGTAATACTACAACAACAATTTCTAACAATTGCATTATTGACAATAACGAGATGTATGGTCCAATAGCTAATTTAGGGTAGGCTGATTAAACAAACCTGTCCAATCATCTGGTTTGAGAGGCTGCAATGTTTTCACTTTGGCTGATTGTTGACTCATATGGTTAATTATTGTTCCAATAAAGAGGATTCAATTCTAAAATGAGCTGGCTACACAGATTGTCGTTTTTCAGAAGGGGCGAGGCAGGGTAGTGATTGTGAAAGTAATATAGTAATGTAACTAGTAACATAGCCTAATTAATTACGTTTAAAACCCAGTAATAAGTAAAGTAATATCATTACTTTTTTAAGGAGTAATAAGTAAATAGTAACTTATTACAATTCCTGAGGAACTTGCCCAACACTGTTAGTGAGCTGAAAAAATAATCTGTTGTTACACCCCACTGGCTATGCAGATAAATAAAGCAGTACAGACTTCACAAAACACTAGCCTTAGAAATGGCTATTCAATGTGGGGGCGGATAATAAGTGTAGGCCTATTAGTTTTGTTGAGTTCAAATATCAACCGTCTTTCTCCAGCATGGCACACCTTGAATTGTTGTCTTTTTTTAGGGAGATCAATTTCTCTCAATTCTAAGAGAAGTCATATTAGATCAGTGACAGTGTCAAACAAAAACTACACAATGAAAGCTTTCACACACAGCATTTCATATACCCCTCAAAGTATTGAAATGAGCTACTGTAATACATTGTTTTGATCTCAACCTAATGTAACATGAACAGACAATCTCTTGTGGGGAAGTGTAAATACATAATTTCCAAGCACATCGCTGTGTGATAAGTCTAATGTACACAAGAATGCATGGTGGGAATACGTGTTTTTTTTCTGCACCACTTGCTTACATGCTGAGCTGATTTATATTCAAATATATCACTCTGCCAGTCAACAACAGAAAGGAAACTGTTGAAAGGCCATTGACCTTGGAAAGCAGACAGATTTTTCCTGTCTTTGTTCCAAGTTGTCTATCATCATCCTGTAGTTAATGAGAAATCACATCAATGGTGGCAGACAATAACAAAAGCCAGAGAGTCACAGTGACATATTTGTTTCTAGAGCAAAGAGGTTATGGTGTAATAATTACAAATGATCAAATTATACAATATAACCTCCTCATATTACATATTTGACTGAGTCAGAAAATTATATGTTCGTCTTCTGACAACACTTCTGACAACCTCCTCTTGCTCAGTGGCTTTGAATTTACACTCAAAGAAAATAGTAATTTTCAGTATTCAGAAAGAGTTAGAATAAGATAGCTAATACAAACAATAACGTGTTTTTTAGCATTAATAACAAAAGCAAACTGGCACTTAGCTGCAACTGTAACATTACCTAAACACTAACCAAATAGAATAGAATGAAAAACCATCTGAATTTAGAGTGATATCGATATGATTTTGAAAGATATAAGATATATATTTAACCCATAATTTATTATGGGTAACACCATAACCGTCCAACAGGTGGCACTAAACACCATACCTTCAGGAAAATGTACTCAACTGTTACCAAATATTTTTCATTGTTACATTATTACACATAAAAACCTGTAACAAATGTAACAACATTGAAATACTGTTGAGGGCGCATGTATTTCTCTCACTCAGGACCATTATAAATAGCAGGCCTATATTTCATTAATGTTAGACCATAACTTAAATTTAAATGTTGTTTTCCATGTTGTTACATGTTGTTTTCCAAAGCACAGTTAAATTTCCATCACATAATGCAACAATTAAAATATCCTTTTAAGGAAAAATACTCTCCTTTGTCCATTCATCACATTTATAGAAAAAGACAAAATGAGTATTTGGTTCCCCTCATACAGTATCAACTTCCTTGCCATGCAGGTCATGGGTGGAGCAGGTGGTTAAATAGTCAGACAGATCTATGCTTGATTTTTGTCTCTGTTTCAAAACGATGTATGTGTTTCAAATTCAGGGCCGGCAGAATCACACATGTCTATCATTTGCATTGGAGAAATTGGACTTAAATGGGTAACACATGACTCATTTTTGTCTCAGCCCAACAGCTGCAAAAGGCCTAGCAGTTATTGGACAAATATGATTCGCCTCAAAGCAGGGGAGTGTTCAAAGCATTTCCAGGATGGAATTTCTGACGTAAACTGAAAAATAAAGAGATATTGAAAAGGATTTAGTGTGAAACATATTGGGTTGCGTTTAAACCATAACACGAGTATTATTTTTCCTTTCACTAGCTGGATTCATTCTGAGCCTACAGAACTTGACAACTGTTATGAATTCTATATTAGTAATCATAACAAAAGACTATTATGTAGCACTGGGCAGGGCTCTGGTGCTACTTGGCTCATATTCCCTGTACAGCAAACTGCCCACAGATGTTTTGCATTGATATTAACAACCTAAATTTGCCCTGCGCAGAAAAAGGCCAAGCATAGTATGGGGATTATGTTCTCTGCCATGTATCACATACACAGCACAGACAGCAATCTCATTTAGCTTGAGTGAAGTTTACAGTGAGTGGGTTTCGCATAGGTCATTAGCCATCTCAAAATACCCCCCTGTCACCATAGCAACTTCAAGTGACTCCTAAATTGCCATATAAAATGTGATTAATTATTAATGCTGAGAGGTTTTTCTTATGAGTGTGGAAAACTGAGCTCATAACGAAATATTTCAATTCCCCTTCTGTTGTAATGGAACCATTTAGCAGTTGTCATGTCATGTTTCAAAATGTTTTTTTGTCTCCCTTGCTAGCAAATAAGCCTTTGGCAAAGCCTGAGTTCATGTCTTAATCTGTAGGTTGATCAAAAGGATTATGTAGATGTTAGCATGCGCTAGCCCTCATTATTAAACAACATTTTACCTGGGGGCAAATGTTTTAAAAACGGAACAAATGCAACATCTGATATATTTGTGCAGAAGAGTGTGTAGCCTATAATCTTATCATATCTGATGTTGACATTTACAGTATACATGTGTAACTACAATAACTAGCTTTTGACAGCAAACACACCGATAATGCATTACAGTATGGTGGATGTTGAGATCATAATTTAATACAGTTTGACCACTGGGTGCAATAACCTATAACGTGTCAGAAAATTCATGACATAAATGATGTAATAAAGGATCCATAGGCTTACAGTAATATTACATAGGCCAATACTATGTATTCCTCTGAGATATTTGCTTTAAAGAATAATAGCTTTTTCACTATTCACTATTATGCTGTTCTTGGAAACTTCTGCAACTCAGAAGATGCTGTTACTCTGTCCAACAAAATGGATTTGCAATCTCCCTCATATTTTATGGTTATACAGTACCCCTTTATACATTTACATAAATGCATTATTCATAATTATGATCCAAGAAATATATTGTGCGTGTGTGTACATCTAAGTGTGTCTCCTGATGTGTATTCAGTTGGCAAGGTAACAAAGCAGTTTTATTTATAGTTTGAACATTTCAGATTAAGATGAGCACCCTTGTCAATGACGCAAATTTACATTTGTCGCAGCAGTAATAATAACCTAAAACTCACGGTGATGGCATCACTTGGATACACTTGGATTCACAATGCTCTGCCACATGATGACTCTTGTGTTATGCTTAACAAAATTACTCACTTGACATTATGAAACAATTCATCCGTAATAGTGGCCCGTGGAGGTGAAATTACATTTTGCTAGGAATTAGCAGTCATTCTAACATGGTCAATATTTTCTTTATGAATCATAATGATAGCATGCGTATACTTTAGATATACAATATGGTAATATACATAGAGGATAATAGTTATGGACTAAAATTTGATAATTAGGGAATAAGATCATTTGATTTTAAAGATTTAAGGAACACAGGTATAAGGTTGCATCAGAATTTCCAAATTTGTCACATAATGTATTCATATTTGCAAAACATTATTTCATACAAGGATATATATTTTACCTCTCCGGGAACCATCACCTTATCGTGGTGGAGAGGTTTGTGTGTCCCTATGATCCTGAGAGCT
>JAODTR010096350.1:3005-13556 GCA_025399935.1 Amblyopsis rosae | reverse complement strand
ATCTCGCCCCCCCCCCCCGCCCCCCCGAAGCCCCACATAACACTGCTGAAGTTTCCAAGAAAAGTCTAATAACATCTTCCTATAACAGAAGCACATTTGAATCATGTCATCTGTGCTTGCTTATAATGTACAGTGTGGTCATCTTAATGAGACATATCATTTACATCAGTATTATAGGAAGAAGAGCAGCATGCAAGTTTGGACAGTCGGACAGACAGACATAACGATAAACATGTCAGTCAGTTGCGTGGATATTTGTTTTTATCAGCTTGATACGTGATGAATTAACCATTATGTTAAACATTATTGTAAAACCAACGTTCAAATACTCAAATCACGGGATAAAGGATGCTTGCCTGGACCAGCCATAGTGTTACATAAAAGTAATACGGTAGACCTTACGGTGCGGTCTTGCTCTCGCTGAGAACTGCCGAGTGTTTCCTTTTCAGGTGTTCCTGCATAGCAGTTGTGCTTTTGTGATATGCCATCTCTGTCTTGCAAAGTATACAGAGCACTGTGGTATTTGATTTCATTTGAAAGAACTCCCAAACTTTAGAAGTTCGAGGTCTTTTTGGAGCCGGTGCATCTCCTAACGCGCTAGCCAAATCCATGTTGCCCTTCTCAAAGATGGCGCGGTGTGTTTTACGGTACCGTAAGTCGACGATAATCCGTGGTCGTGGTCGACGCAAATAGACGCATTTTTGTAATCGATTACGTCGATGCATCGCCCCAGGTCTGCGTTTAAAAATGTAATACCATCTAGTGTAAGACAAAAATATTATACAATTATCCCCCACCACACAGTTGTAGCCTTTATTGTACACATTGCAGTCACAATGGCAGTCGTGCCACTGTCATGTTACTACGACTAAAATGCTCATCAAAACAGCACTACCGTACCGTAGTCACGGTTCATCCATATAGCTTCAATATCTGCATTACGCATGCACTTGCTCACTGTTTATTGAGAGGCAGTTATGCTATATTGAACAGCAGCATGATTTCCCCTTGCCTATATATATCCTTTAATTTCGTGTGAACACAGCGTCCACTTGTGGTCATGACAGTGACGTGTCCAAGAAGCGTATTGCAGAGGTTCTGCCAATAATCGCTTCATTTCAGTAACGCATATGCCTAGTATGGATGGATGGATGTGCCTAGTGCATTCAGCAGGGGACTTACCCTTGTTTTGCATGGGCATCTGATACTTTACCTGGGTGTATTCTTTTCAGATGCTCTAGCATGGATGATGTGCTGTTAGAGTACCTCAAATCACGGCTGCAAAGTGAGCAACACACCACTTTGGCCGACGTCTGTTTGAAATACTTCCACACCTTCGACTCGAATCGCCGGGTTTTTGCGACCCATCGAAGTCCTCCGGATTTCAAGTCCGAGTCACCTGCTTTACACTCCGGCTCTGCTTTTGACGTCGTCGTGTTTGAGCTTGCCGCCGCCATGTTCGGATTCTTCTTCCAATAGTGTTTCAGCAGACTGGGACGCGTCTAGATTGCACTCTACCGCTCAAACCCAAACGCGTCTAGTAGTGTGTGAACCTATGAACTCACCTCGGGCCTATAACCCACTATTGATACAGTATGCATGGTATTATGTTATGTCACGATATCGCTATACCACTAGACTCTGGAGGTAAAGGGTCAGTGTGTTGTGTTTTCTGTCAAAGATTGCCTCAGCGCAATAATGTTCTTGAGAATCCTCTTTAATTATCCACAAAACAAACATATAATGGTGTCTCAGTGACCATGGGTTATCGTTAAAACAGCGAGATGGTTCTTGAGGTACAATAATGGAGGGATAAAGTGATAGGCTACGCTATCTCAAGTATATATGTATGTGTCACCAAACCGGGGAAGACTAGTTGGTTTAGATTAGAAAAGATTCCCATGTTCTTATTTGTCAAACCTTATATTACTGTCTTAGAAATGCACTGCTTCTGATATTTGTTAATAATCTAAACTTTAGATAGTATTACGACCCTGCATTTCCTTAACATCCCACTAGAGGTCACAGAAGTACCACTATACAATAAAAACGTCCCACAGCTAAATAAAGAACTGTTGGATCAGGATGTCTTGCCACACCATTCTATAATTCCTGTGAACCAACAGCAAATGAACTAGGCTAACAAACTTGTCCTGTTGAGAAAGAAGAGTAAAATAAACATGTTTTTTTAGAAACAGTTTATTTTAAAGTGACAGTAAAATTAGTAACTACAAAAATATCAATATATAGGCACCAATGAGGCACATAACAATTTGTCAATTTGATACAATTATAGAAGCCTCTAAATTAGTTGATCAAATATTAAGATCATACAAAGTAGCCCTAGCTTCGGAAAATAAATAGTCCAGTGGAGGGGAGAATGATAGACAGATGCTGTCCTTTTTTTTAAATATCAAATGCCATTCTCAGAAATGTGTCACATTCGCCCAAAGACATCTTCTGTATTTTGCAACAAGCAGCATCCTCGCTAACAATGTCAAATGCAATATATTCAATCGTCTACATTATGAACAAACAACGTAGGAAAATATTTAGGAAGGGTATACGGTCAGAGGGAATAACCAATATATAGCTAAGGGAACGTGATTTGAGAAACGTGTTTAGGTATAGCAATACTGACTACTGTCAGTATTGGGGGGGGGGGGGGGGACGTTGTGGCGTATCCGCTATTTGAACCCCCGCCCGGCCTCGAAAAACCTATAGATTAGATAGATGGAAAAAGAAACAATAACAGCGCGATACCTACAGCTTCTTGTCTGGCGGTCGGGGAGGGAAACCGCGTCCGTCCCCCATGTTATCTCCATCCCACACTCATGGAGTTATAGTGTCCCACGCGTGCCTACCTCCAGCTCCACGCTGGATAAGTAGCGTGCGGCCGGCGGGCGCCGGTGGCTGTGGCAGCTCAGCTCCGTGGCGTAGGAGGCGTAGGCCTGCTTGGGGTAGACGATGGTGGTGCTCCCGTAGCGGCAGGGCCGCTGGCGGGGATGCAGGTCCAGCTGTGTCCGGTAATGCCGCCATGTGCTCTGGGCCAGCGCCGTCACGGTCTGGCTGCAGCGCTGCAGGGCTTGGCCCCGCGGCTCCCAGGACAGGCTCTGGATGAAGTGGTGGGCGCAGTCGTAACGGACCGAGGAGGTGTATCTGCCAGGGCGCGGAGGGCGGGGGTCAATACGTAGAACACAGGGGCATTCGCATGGTACTGTAGGACAGTGGTCCTCAAACTGCGGGTCGGGACCCCCCCAGGGGGGTCGTGAGGCACAGAGGAGGGGGTCACAAGATGATTTTCAGAAATAAAATGATTAAAATGGCATAGTTAGCCATAATTGTTAGTAGTACAGTTTATACATTACTTTGATGTTTTCTGATACTAGCCTGTATTAAAATACTATCAAATAATATTATGGCTGTTATTCTTCTACCACCTCTGGAGACGGGGGTCACAAGTCTCTGGCACTGTTATTTTGGGGGGTGGCGACCTGAACAATGTGAGAACCCCTGCACAGCACACTATACAGTAGGCTGCTACACGGTGTATCCACCGTTTTTGCAATATTAAGCAAAAGGCCTATGCGTTACTACCAGGGTTGGGAAGTAACAGATTACATGTAATAGTTCCTTGTAGGCTAATGTATTACAATAAAACAGTAACCATTACCAAGATAAAATAGAGGACGTTTATTTTATTTTAATTAGATGATTACGTCTACTTTCAAAGGGAAGTTTGCATAAGAAAAATGCATAAAAATAATTGGGCTGTTCATTTATGAATCTGTCAATCAGTAATTGAAATTAAGTGCAATTTTAATCCCCTGAGCAACAAACAGTCACAAAAATAAACGTGGCACTGCCAAAGCAGTACATTGCTTTGGAAAGCAATCAGATTATGTTACTACATTTAGGAAATCAAAAAATAAAATTACTGATTATATTTTGGTAATTTGTAACTGTAACAGTTTACATTTATAAAGTAACCTACCCAACCCTGGTTACTATATCCTTAAAGTGACAGAAGACACACAAAACCCACCTTATTTCAGTGGGAGGTAAGGGATGGAGCTCAACCCCCTCTCCGTAGGACAACGGGTGTAGATGATGGACATTAATAGCTCCGACAGGCCGGATCGGAACCTGCAATGCAGTTTAGACAGACAACTAGATATAACGTAGGCTGCTAAGCTTCTAGGATCCGACCTTCAGGGGTGCTCTGCCCCTAATGAGAACGATCTGTAGGCCTACATACAAGGACGTCTAAATCACAAATGTCACTGTAGGCCTATCAATAAATAGTAAACAATAATTAATAGTTCATATGTTTGCATTTGCAATGGCAAGTCTTGTTTAAGCATTAGTGAGGGTATATAACCGGGGTGAATGTCTCTAAAGCAAAATACAAAATTCTGAGGTAACGACTAAAAATATAAGGGAATATAATGTAATAAGGGTATCTGAAGCATTCACCTCAAACATTCTTGCTTTGAAACTCTCCCCGAAATTATGTAAGATCGCAACATTTTACGGTATGAATTTACAAAAAAATATCAATTTTTATTATTCAAAATGTTTTGGGGTGCTGAATATAATTTGTGCTTGAGCACCCCTAAAAGGTTGTAAAAACGCCCATGCTGCCGCTGATGAAAGAGAGACGACAGCACACTTTCTTTCCTCAGTGAGTCTTTCAAAGTTATAACATTTCGACCGTTAAATGTAGCCTATGAGTCTACAACTGTTACCTTCGTAACTTATTCTTCTTCATACTAGAGGGAATGTGGCCTGTAATTATAAGGCTACATGATCAGACAACCACCTCACTGTTATTTCTACTTCCTACCATACTGTCAGCAAACACACCTACCCGTGAACCCCTACCCTCGTCTTCAGATACCGGACTCATGGTCCCTTTATCCCCGCACACAGGCAGCATCCAGGTGCTCGGACTGGGGCTTGGGGGCAGCCCGGAGTCCGGACTATCAAGTATCCTTTCGGCTTTGCCGCTCATGTTCAACGGGTCGTCGTTGCACACATTTGACAAGTTCAACCTGCCCACCATTTCTGAAAAAAATGTAAATAATTAAATTGCCCGAAGTGAGTTAACCAACTGTGACGTGGTTATGTCAAAAGCTCGGCCACTTCCATATTGCAGTTCCTGGCGCGGTGACTGTCCGTACGATGGAGACGGCTGGTCGGTGAATCCAACCATGTAGCAGAAGCTACAAACCTTTCTTAACAGACCAGTACCGCAAGGCACGTGTTACACCGACCGTCCAAAATATTCAAATCCAGACGGTCTCTGACCAGTGATGAGCTTTTGAATTGCAAGTCGGAAAAACAAATCTCACAAATCCCAGGCAGTAGCTTGTCATCGGAGAACTCGTTTCAGTTGTCCCGCCTGGCTGCCCGTCACACAATCCCGTTCACTCAAAAGCTTTCATTGTTTTAACAGACGTCTGGAAAGAAACGCCTATTGAACCAGTCTGCTCGTAGCGAGGGATGGGGTCGTGGGAGGGGGAGTATTCATGGCGAAGTTAAAGGGGGAGAATCCAATGTGTAACCTCTGGTGGGAACGAGGTCGAAATGTTCCCGATGTTTTGTGGAATGGAGGCAGTTTCAATAATAGTCAAAGAGTATGAGATGATTTACGACAATGCTTTAATAGTGTTCACAAACGTGTGCAACATGTGTGCAGGCTATACATGTTTGAGACAATACAAATAAATAACATTCTTTTGCATCAACAGAAGGCAGGAATGTGAAATTATAACCATTATTAGGAGATATAAATCATATCACATTTATTCAGACACGGATTAGTGTGTCGACAGATCTAAGGAAATAAACATAGGACAAGGTGTACAGAAGCCGGAGTGTTACATAGCATACACGAAATTAACTAAAACATTTTTAATTGTTACAGATTTGAAGACTCTTTGAGATACAGACAACCCTAGACATATGAAGACACACTATTTCCTCTCACACAAACTCCAAAGCAAATGCCCAGTTTAAAAGACTTGCACTAGCTGGATGTAATTTCAAAAATTGACCTTGGGGGAGTTCTAAAGAGTGGAGACAAATGTCTAACCAACAAGCCATCTTTGTTTACAATGTAGAAGGCTTGATGCCCACCAACGTGGACAAGGTTGTTGTCGAAACGTGTCCAACACCCTTCAAGCACACACAGAGGCAGGCAGATCCTCCATTCCAATACAGACAGCTGCTAGCCACGCAGCAGGGAGAAAACCTGAGAATCATGGCCGATATTTTAAGCACACTCGCTTTAATTACGGTCAAGCTCGCCTGTAATCACTCTGGACGCAGCCCACGCCCGCCTGGACAACGCATTACTTAGTGCAGAAACCTTGCACAATAATGCGCAACCTGTAGTTATGTCAACAGGCCGGGAGCATGTCGCAGTACAGGAGGTTTCTTCACTCACACACACACACACACAGTTCTAGTTGAAGTGTGGGGGGAGGGTTCGTCTTGCGCTGCAAGTGTGGGGAGGTGGGGGGTTTTGTGTCTGGCGCTCCCCGATAGTGAAGCAGCTCAACGGGGAGAAAGCGGTTGTTGTTGTTGTTGTTGTTGTGGTGGTGATGAAGGAGTCACACGGGGCTGGATGTTGGCACTGTGGCTCTGCTCACAGCCGCTTCTTGATGAGCTTCTCCAGCTTGCGGATGCGGGAGGACTCCTGCTCGGGGGTGGGTGCGCTGTAGGAGAGCATGGAGCCCCCGTCGCCGCCCGACGGGGGCGTCGGCAGCCTCTGTCTGAACAGATCCAGCATGCTGCTCTGCTCACTGCGCTTCAGGCCCTGGGCGAGGAGAAACAATAGGTCACAAAGGCATATTTAAAAAAGGTATATAGGCAGCTATTGCAAGCTAATTTTAAGAGAAATTCACCAAATATCTCCTCGCATTTCTTTATCTCTGCATGCTGGAGAAAATGATTTCCTCTACACAGCCCTAGCTCCATGAATATGAACATTTACAACAACTACTGCACTTGCCTTCGCAATGTGTTTCAATGTGTGGGGGGCGGAGCTCCTGAGGGAGTTGCGTTTTGATTTGAGCTCAAACTTAGCAAGCGTTCTCGAGAATGACTAACCCCATTCTCGAGAGCGTTTGCTTACCCCGCCTTTCAGGGACATTCCTTAACTTCTGAGTCCTGAATGCTAGCCTGGCTCCGCCACCATGCTAACTCAATTTTTATTGAGATTATAGTCTGGAAAGCCTGTTTAGAGTTTTCGCAGCCACCCTGCTGGTGGAGAACAATTGGTGTAACTATGTGCAATGACTATGAAGTCAAGTATCTTTCTAAATGGGTGTAGAGCTGGATGAAGTGATACAAACAGCTGTAGCAATGCCGATTGGTTAAAGACTGTCAAAGTTCTACACCCAGTAGGAGCAAACGACTGCACACTTCCAAAAGGAGCGTGTCTAGTTCTTATATAGTTCCAGACACTATTCACAAAGTGAAATGTTGGTCTGGTTACACCAGGCTACCAGAATTACACTTTTGAAAGCAGCTACACTAAAATACATGAGCTTGTTGTTGTTTTGGCTTGTCGACATTATACTCCTCTACAGGGTGTAACAAAATTGAGGAGTGCAACTTTAAAAGTATGGAGCAGGATGTCAGGGTGAAATCACAGACAAGGGTGGCTAGTGTGTGTGTGTGAGAGAGAGAGAGAGAGAGAGAGAGAGAGAGAGAGAGAGAGAGAGAGAGAGAGAGAGAGAGAGAGAGAGAGAGAGAGAACCAACAATGACTCACCTTCATGTCCAGAATCTTCTGGAAGGTCTCTGGGTTCCCGTCGGCCAGCAGCTTGATGTAGTTATCCACGAAGACCACCGGGGGTTCATGTGGAGCCATCACCACCTGTGTGATATGGGTACGTTTAGGCACTGGCTTGGCCCTTCCCCCCGTTAGATGGGCACAGCATGTCTCACACACACATATATATATATATACACTACACATCCCTGGCTCCGTAAATAGGAGCATAAACAAAATGGCGAACACCGCTCACAACAGCAATGCCCTTTACTTTGCAATGCGTTTCAATGTGCGGGGCGGTTTGTTTTGTAAGTCAGTACACGTTCCTGAGAATGACAGACTGTAATAGTGTACTGGGGCAGAGCGAAAAGCTTCAGGTAATAAAATAAAAAAGAAATAGTTAATGAACTGTCCAGAACAAGAGCGCACAGCTCCTGGAACATGCTCAGGTTTGCCTTGGGGATCAGACGGTTTTCGTCTCTGATCCCTTGTCTCTAGAGAAATATGAGGCAAGGGAAACACACCCTGCACTTAAAAAGAATAGTACCCTAAAGGGAGACAACATTATTGGACCTTTGAGGGTACAACTTTAAGTTTAAAGCATGCATTTCACAAACGTACCCTGGAAGGTACAATCATGTTCCCACGGGGTACTAATGAGTATCATTTACAGGTACAAACCCAGCTGTGTTTTTTGCATATGATCACACTGGGTTCACAGTGGCAAACGGTGGACAATGGTGGAGGATGTGGGACTGATCAGACAACACATGGCTGACAGACGCACCCTCCCCCACCACCCCGAACCTCAGTGCCCTCGCACTGGGAGAGAAAAAATAAAGAAAAAGACAATCCACCCTTTAACATAGTTTGATGCACAAAAGAGAGAATGCAGAGGAGGAGAGAGACAGGGGTAGAGACAGACAGGGGAGAGGGGTAGAGAGAGACAGAGAGGGGAAGGCTGAGGCGTGCCTCGTTCTGGATCGCGTTGAATTCCTTGGTTGCTCCGTCCTCCTGCAGGCCAAATGTGATTAAAGCAGCAACCGTCCTGGAGCCAGGCCGGGAAATCGCCTGGGAGACCCCAGATTAGCGCGGCTTCTAAATGATAACATCAAGCTAGAATAGACCATTTCTAGAGAATCCTCAAAGATCCACCGTTTGGACTCACTGACTCCACTTGCAAGTTGTCTTTGAATATGTAATTCAATGGACCGGGACATTCTGTGTGTACTGTATTTGACATGATCTTTAAAGCTCCACAGGCCGGGTAGCCTTTTAATCGCTAATAGTAGTGAACTGGTCTTTCCCAAGCCTTATCAGCAGACCAGTGTTTCTGTCTGCACTGGATAGTACAGAGACAGGATGGTGGTGTACAAGAAATATGTGTCATTTACGCTTTTTGTTATCTACAACTGCATTATTATGGCAATGGATGCTGCTGCTGTAAGCTAGCTACGCTATGGTTGAAGTGAATCATGTAGTTATTTGCTACAACAGAATGTTAGCTTTGAGGCAGTTAGATTTGAGGCCGCTAGCTTTGAGGCTGCTAGCTTTGAGGCAGTTAGCCGCAGATGCAGTTAGCTTAAAGGCTGCTAGCCAAAGAGGCAGCTATCTTAAAGGCTGCTAGCCGCAGAGGGAGTTAGCTTAAAGGCTGCTAGCCGCAGAGGCAGTTAGCTTAAAGGCTACTAGCCGCAGAGGCAGTGATCTTAAAGGCTGCTAGCTGCAGAGGCAGCAATGGCGCTGGATCTCGTGATTATGAGCAGCAGGTTGTGCTGCCACTCACATCCAGGCTGCCTCACGCCGATAACAACAGGAAGCAAGGCCTCCAGGGAAGCCCGACCACAATCCAGGCACATGCACTTGCATGTTTGTCTACATGTGTGCGTGTGTGTGTGCTCGTGCGCTGCAGGAGTTTCTCCAGGGAAGAGCAATTAGAGTGGGGTTAATCATAGCAGCTGCATACCCGGGTCCTTCAGTGTCTGATAAAGCCAGGCATGGATGACCATGCCAAACCCTGCCCAGCCTGGTCTTCACAATGGAGGGTAAATAAGCCTCACCACATGGTGATTTTGGGGTCAATGTAGGTTAAAGGCATATTGCAAGCAAATTGTAAGCCAATACACATTTAGTCAGTCACCAAATATCTCCTCGCATTTCGCAATGTTACCGTTCTCTGTGCGTGTTGATGAAATAAACCGATGTTGCGCTTTGCTTCACAGTGTGTTTTGATGTGTGGAGCGGCTCCCTGGAGGAATACCGTTAGCAAGCCTTCTTGAAAATGACTAACCTCGCCTTTAACGTGTGGACAATATGCGTACTTAAAATGGGAATATACTCTCTGCGTGTGTGTTTCCTGCTTTCCTGGCTTGTTTCGCTCATTAAAACAAGACTGACTCGTATTCCCGTCTCAAACCGTAGCGCTCTAATGTGGAGAGCCCTGTAAACATGCTAATAAAAGGCTATTCTAATTGGGGTTAAACACATTCAGCCTGAAATAAACTAGATAATCAGCTCATTTGTCTGTCGTTGGACAGAGTCAGACACATGTTTTCAACGCAGGCTCACGAGTCAAACCACAAACAGCCAGACAATACCTTGCGGCTCCTGGGAGCCTACATCGTTGGGGAAATGTTAGCTGGCGAGCGTGCCAGAATACCTTCGCTGGTGGTTATATAGTAAAGTTTATACTAGGAAAAACTAGAAAAGATTACATTTTATAACAGAACTCTGCATGGATAATATTGAGGTTACCTGTAGCTTAGCTCT
>JAODTR010096339.1:0-13557 GCA_025399935.1 Amblyopsis rosae | reverse complement strand
TGCATACGAACTGGCTTGTCCTTGGTAATGTGCTTGGGAGTTTTCAGGAGTCCTTTGAATACTGTATATGAAAAGTATGTATAACTATTATTTATCGCCAGTCTCTACTCCATTTTCACACTTAATTGTTTTTTGATTTTAATAAAAGGTGTAAGTCGAAATGGACATAGTATACAAATGTATTGAACTGTGTTTAAACAGTCTGTCAACTAAAATCCAATGGTAGTTATCATGCCACTAATGTGTGAAAATACAGGAGAGTTCAATATTAATGTTGAATTTATCTTTTTATATTGTTGTTCTCCGCTAAAGGTTAAATTCTGAGTTCTAAGTTGAATATACATTAACACTGACATTTCAGAAATATATTATAATTATGTCATGCTGTATTTGATCTAGGGCTTGACAATAATTAAATTGATATATACCGCAATATACTGTACATTTATTCAATAACGGTGATATGATTTTAAAACGTATTTAGATAAGATAATAAGCGAATAATACATTTGTCACTGAATGAGGGGCGCAGCAGTCAGCTCTGTATTCAAGGCAAACAGAACAGAAACAACCTGCGTGATGACTTGCACTACAGACACCCATACTGCTTAGCCAGTGCTAAGCAGTATGGGCTGTTTTCACATGCCAAACAATTTGATCAGCTCTCTCACCTAACAGCAAATGCAACAGAAAGGCTTAATATTTTAGTTTTAGTATTTTGTCAGCTTCCTCAGTAATGTTTTCTGTGGAACTTGGATGTGTCTAATTCATGGGACCACACTGCTAATCACATGCACACCAGAACGCTACTGACACCTACTGGCTGACATAAATAGCCTAATATGAAGGCTATTTATGTCCTAATACATGTACCAACACTAATTAATACTAACACAGTTGAGTTTAGTTATTTAACTGATTAACATTTCTTGTTTGTATAAAAGGTGAACATTTATTAGAATTTTTTATTTCTAAAATATTATAGTTTCATCAGAGATTTCATAGATTTGGCAAATGCATTTTTCAGACATTCGTAAGTGCTCTGTTGTGGATGTTCTTAGCAGTTTTTCTGAGGCTTATGTTCATATTGATATTGCAATTATACCGCATCTACCAAAATTATTAAATCTATCATGATATACATTTTGGATATATCATCCAGCCCTAATTTGATCATTGCATAATATTTATAAAATAATTTAATTTATATGACATTCATGTGTATCCATATGAAGGAATAACTTGTGGGAGACAGGAATCAATTTTATCTGATTAAGATAATTTAAAAGTGTTTGTTTAAAAAAAATGTCCCATAAATTGAGTATTTATAGTAAATAAGGGTAGGACACAAAATACTCCTAACCAGAAACCAATGGGATTCTATAAATATATATATATTTTTTATTATTAAAGATAACTTCTGTTTTGAGGTTTATAGTTTTTATGTGACTGTAGCAAGTAAATGCATGAGGCAGTTTTGAACCCAATACAGAATAATGCACAAACAAGCCACAGTGAATTGAGCTGCACTTGCAGTGCCACCATTGTCCAACACACTCTCGAAGGATATATCATTGTTTTAACCAGGTTTCTTTATGTCATTGTTGCTTGTTTATCTTCTCATGGCACTGTCTAGCAGTTTAAATATGTCAATGCCATGACTGACAGCCATTTTGTTGCGAATTTGCTTTTTGTATCTTTGATAAAATGGTGTAACTGATTTTGTATGTCATTGATGTCTCTATAAATTGTACTTGAGCAGAGAAGCAAGCAGCTTAGATGGTAATGGATATAACATACAGTATGTAGCTCCACATCACATTAGACTTATCAGATGATGGTATTTACACACACGGACAAATTGTAAGCCATGTTTTGCTTTGGGTTCTGTTGAGTTAAATAAAGTCTTTGATCAAGAGCATTAAGTATAATCATTTCTATCCCTTAACTTCCCCATTTGATCCCATCAACATTGTCATTCATAATGTCCTTCTCTCGTGTATACATTTCTCTCTGATGTATAAATTATAAACACTTTTAAAATATTTGGTAATTCCGTCCAAAACCTCTTGGTCATTAACCAATATTGCATTCAGCCTCCAGTATGTTGGATACATTGACAAATCCATTATCACAGATGGTGGTCTGAAAACTGGTGATACAGTAAAAACGTCTTTCTCACTATTACAATGGGTTTTATTTATATATATCCTATCCAATCTGACTGCACTTACCCTGCCTTCAGCTATCTTTATACCCATGTGTATTGCTTTACTACAGGCTTCAATCTTCTCCACCCATCCACAAGATCAACCCCCTCCACCAGATGTGAAAGAGAGGAAGCAGATGGGTGGTGAGGCTCCTCTCCGTTTCCACCTACAGTGAAGTCAGTGGTGCGGTTCCAATCTCCCCCCACAACTTAAGTCTCTACTAAACTGTTTCAGTGCAGTGTTGTCACGGTTAAGTGGAGGCAGCAGAAACCAAACGCAGGTTGGAAGTTTAACAATCTTGGATTTAATTTGAAAAAGCAAAAACACTCACCACAACAGCAAACAATTATCGACAGAGACAGGGAAAAACGCAGGGCTACATATACTAAAGCTAATTAGGGGAATGGGCACCAGGTGTGTGTAATGACAAGACAAGCAAAAGAGTGAAGGGAAACCCCAGGAAGTATGGCAGGGCCATTAAGCCGTGACAAGTGTTGACTTTTTCAAAAAGTATAATCATTCCAATGATCCTGTATTATGAGCATGTAGACTACATTGATGAAGAGAAGTTATTTTAATCATTGCTTGCACTATCTGGACACTCCCCTGTCGAATCTCACGCTTTAATATGTTGGATAGATGCACACAAACTCTAAGAGAGAACATTTATCTGAAACAATTTAGAGTAAAGCACCCATAGTGCTTCCAATTAACTTATTATGTATAGGCTTTTTACCGCAACAGTTTCTTTAGCCTAAACCTTTTCTGTAGACTTAACTGTTCATAATCAACCAGTTTTATTGTTCCGACAACAGGCAATAAACTTGTTTACATCAAACTCCGGAATATTCACAGTATTATACCATATACTGTATGTAGTGTTCAAAAACTTTGCACAAAACTTTTCTGCAATGAATATATTAGATTTTCCTCCACTGATGCAGTAGGCCAAGCAATAAACTGCTAAAGGGAGTCATTAAAAATGTCTTCCTCTTTATTTTCCTTTCCATCGGGTTCTACAGTCAAGCTACAACCCAACGTGTATTTATTTACATTATCAGTTGTTTGAGACACAGTAACGCCCTCAGAACCCCTTGCTGTAGCCTATGCCACCACTTCAGAAAACAATGGAAACCTACTACAATATACTACTATTCGTGGTCTGTTAGTTAATTTCATCAGCGGGGTTAAAACATGCCTACTCTTCTGATAAGTGCTATGGGATCTTTATTGACCACAGAGTCAGTAGTGGACACCCGTTTAACATCTATTACGAAAGATGGCACCCTACACAGGGCAGAGTACCCTTCACTGCCCTTGGGCATTGGGATTTTTTTGATCCAGAGGTTAGCAAGGTATGAATTAGGCATCTTGCTCAAGAATGCTTACAGGTAGGTCAACTCTTTGGCTCCCAGACCACTAAACCCAGAATGCCCCCTAATGGAGTTGGGGTTGGCTAGCTATTTTAACCCAGTGTTTGATCGACAACTCAGGCGAAAACCTCTCCTGTGAGAGATGCCATGTTGCAGGCAGTTAAAGGCTGCTGCGTATAGGGAAACAATAAATAACCGCCCAGCATGCAGTAGAGAGAGACAGAGACAGAGAGAGACTGGCAGTACCAGAGGGAGACAGATGATGAAACAATGGAGGCAGAATAAAGAGAGACAAGCATCAGCTTGACTTCTTTCATCCCGGTCGGTCTGCTATAGTTCTGCATCGAGAGCCCAACACACAGAGCCTCTCAAGCATTCCGGCATTCTGTGTTTACCGTATACACAGAACCTCTGTGGTCTGAGAGATATCGCCTGGTTCTCACATGTGACGACATAGCAAATATATGATAGGAATGGAAGGAAAGCCGTACTGGACAGGTTAAATGATATACTCTGTTTCTGCAAATTATAGAGAGAGACTGATTAGATCTGCAGAATTTTGTACACCAGAGAATATGGTACTGTGTAAGGATTAGTATTATTACTGGATCATATCTATTTTGAAACCTTCCATTGTGGGCAGGGTCAGCAGAACTCGCAGTGCTACGTTATAAACATGCCAAAAACTAATTTAACTTTTCATTATGCCACAGTGGTATAATGAAATACATTATTATATTATATTATTATTATACATTATTATATTCCAGTAATTACAATGCATGGTATTAATTACAATGGCATTTCTCAAGATTATAGGATTTAAGCGGTTTATTTCTAAATATATATACTGTATATATTTATGCTTAAAAATATGTGCATAACATGTTGTTTACTGTTCTATAAGACTTAACTGTCAGTTTTGATGTGTCCGTTAGTGATGTTTACAGCCAAGTTTACAGCCATGGCTAAGTGTATTAGTTTAATATTGGCCAGGTAGCCAAGGAATGATTTAGCACTGCCGACTCATGTAGAAAGTTTCTATTGCTGGGAACTACACAGCTTTTATTGGACAGTGAGACTAATGCAAAGGTTTATATGTGTACTGTACATCTGTGGTGATGGGTTCAATCATTATTTCCTTGTATTGTCATACTGTATGTGAGACTGCTCACTGTTCAATGCACATGGACATCATTTGCATCTGCCTGTGCCTTTCCATACAGCACATATTACGCATTCCTCTGTGTATGTGTGTGTATGTGCGTGATGCATAGTGCATGAGACTCTCCTGCCCAGGACTCCCATAATAGATGGGATAGATGAGTCATACACCAGGCCTAGCAGCAAGCACGCTGCCAGTACTAAATCTGTGGGGGGGGTGTACGTGTGTGTGTGTGTGTGTGTGTGTGTGTGTGCATGCCTTCGCTGCATTAATCCATTGATCCAAAGGCAGAGACAGATAAATAAATTACAGTGAGACAATAGTTCAAGCATAGATTGAGGTTATTTTCTTCTTTATTTGCTATTATTTAAGAGCTGACTCCTCGCCCACCAAATTATTTCCTCTGACGCCAAGCCGCTCTGTCGCTCTCAGCCGTAATGTCATCATTTGACGTGTTCTTTGGACAATATTGGTGTTATTGTGCATTCAGAGGCTTTTTGTAAGTTTTTCTTCCTCATTACAAATCTGCCTTTTTTATTCAAAGCACGCCGATGATTAGATACCTGATTCAGACAGTGGGTGGGTGGATGGATGGAGGGATGGGTGGCTGTTTGCATCTCGTGTGTGTGTGTGTGTGTGTGTGTGTGTATTAAGGATGACATCACGGTGTGTGCTTCTGTCTGTTGCTGCTGCTGTGAGTTTAGTTCACACAGAGTCCTGATCCACGTCAGGAGAAGATCCATGCTCCAGCTTTTCTCCAGCTGCTGAGCTCGAGTGGGGGTAGGACTGCACTGCAGAGAGAGAGCGAGACAGAGGGATAAAGAGAGCGAGACGGAGGGAGAGAGGATACCCACGCATCTATTGTAAGGGCATTGGACAGACAGATACAGAGAAGAGGTGAAGAGTCTTACAGGACACCAACGCTAGCTCTCTACGGGCTGTCAGCTAGGTAAACGTGCATGCGTGTGTGCACTTGTGTGTGTGCCTGTAACCTGTATGTGCATGTTGGTGGAAATTGAAGCTCAAGTATTTAAGCTTTAAGTTTTTACTTTAAGTTTTACGTTGATAGTTCTATTTTGTGTTGTGATAGACATCTGCTACCTGGCTCAAGTGAAGTGGATGCATGGTGTTGGTGTGTGTTGGGTGTGGAGGCTTTGCATGAAATCCCGATGTCCTAGTTCAGGAGGAAGCGGTGTGGGCGGTGTCTGTGTTTGCATTCACCTGAGCATGTATGTGTATGTCTGTGTGTCTGTGCATGTGTAGGTGTGTGTGTGTGTGTGCATGTGTGTGTGTGTGTGTGTGTGTGTGTAACTATTTTGTTTTGTGTGCGTTTGTATGCCTGCACGTATTGGCGCACTTGTGTTTGCCTGTGTGTAAATGTTGTTATAGTGTGTGTGTGTGTGTGTGTGTGCGTGCACGCGCGCGTTTTGATTCTCATTATCACACCCACCTCTCTCTTCACCTTCCCACCCCTGCATCGGCTTCCATTTGTTGCCATGGCAACACCATTTGATATCCCCTTCCCCCACGCCCCCGTTTCTTCAGCACCCCCACCCCCAGACATATGACCGCCCCATGTTTCATTCTCTCTCTCTCTCTCTCTCTCTCTCTCTCTCCCCCCCCCCACACCTCACCTCATGCGCCTGTTAGCGAGACGCACACAACATCTTCTGCACCCCCCACACCCACCCCTGGTGAATTATTCATGACCTCTTACTGGTCGCCGTGGCGATAGACAAATGTCAAGGTGTGATCATTGAAGCAACAGTGCTTGACCTTGTCATTGTTGCGGTCAGCTCAATGTGTGTGTGTGTGCGTGTGTGCGTGCGCGTGCGTGTGCACGTGTTAATGGCCGTCATTTCAATTATCTGTATGTTTGAATCCTAGTTAGGGATATTATTTGACATTTATGAATTGTCATCACAATAAGTGGTGATTGCTCTGTTCCCCAAGTGTCAAGCACTTCTGAAATGCTGCGTCAGCATTTTAATTCGTGTCAGATGATGCTGTGCATCCTAGCTACAGTATCTCATAGCGAATAATCCATTTTTTTTCTCTTTGCTGTCTCCTATAGCATATTGATTGGTAGAAAAGCATGGTTAGCATCAAGGTCGAAGGGGGCGAGTGCTTACTGTACAATCACTGAAGAAATGCTAGCAATTCCATATCGAGCTTCTCAGGCTCTAGTGCATTTCTGTATAGACACAAAGATCACATCTGAAGGTTTTCTGCAGCTTAAAGCATTGCCTTGATCCATTATCAATATAATTCTTGATCATCTTTATTTAATGATGGCTACTAGTTACAATGTCAGTTCACATAGCACTTACCATTCCCATAAACGCATGTTTGTTGAAGCAGCTTGTATGGCCTGCTTTGCTGCTGCAATGTATGCCGCTTGTGACTAGTGCTGACATTATCCAGTTCATTATTCTGCCTTGCTGTCTGAGTGAGGCTTCCCTGATGACTCACTGGATCAAAACGCATTTGGCGACGACAGCATGCAGGATGTTTCGACGCTTGCCACCGGCGTATGCAAAGAAGACGCTGTATTAGCATGCGTATTAGTGTGCGCAGGCTCACCTCAGCAGAGATCATCTCATGTCCTAGATACAGTGTTGAGCATGGTAGGGCAATAGAGACTCGAGGAGGTATTCATATTCCACGGTTTGCATGTGAAAATGCAAAGTAGCCCTTCTTAGATTTTTCTTTTATTTGTTTTTTTTTGTTATAACTTAACGCAAACACACAAGTGAGAACTGGCCCAGATATGAACCATATTTGACCTGTATACATGAGAGTTAAGCACACACACACAAGCTGTCTGCCCGACCTAAGCATTAATAAAGATGAGTACGTCTGTCTGTGTGTGTCTGTAGATGACACAACACACACACATAGGGCTGTAGGTGGCCTGGTCAAAGGAACATTGAGAGAACACATACAGCCCTGAGCTATTCCTGGCAGCACAGTCAATAAAACACACACACACACACACACACACACACACTGCACACTGCAGCTATAAACTGGGAATACAGAGAGGGAATAATATTAAATTATAGGAATCGTATGTGACTCAGAAACACAGAGCACACAGTGTGGGTGTGGCATTGGGGAAACCAAATGGTTCATGTTGAGCTGTACAGTATATACAACGACAACAAACACACACACACCCCAATGAATGTAGTGTGTCAGCGTCACTTATTACTGTTTGTGTTTGAAATGTTTTTGTAAAGGGTTTTAGGATATTGTCGTTCCATTTTATATCTTACACCTGAATAATTGTGTGTGCGCGTGTGTGTGTACATTATGTGTTCCTGCTGGTATCTAACTCCTGCCCTCTATGAAGCCATAAGACATGCAAATCAAAGTGTGTGTTTGTGTGTGTGTGAAGTGGGTGTGGGGGCTGCTCAGTAAGACAGTGAACTCTAGTCTCAGCCTCTTCCATCCCTTAGCAATACGTCACATACAGTACTGTATGCAACTCTGTGCTGAACGTCATATATATACCCTTGTAAGCTCAACTGACTTTCTGTAAGTGAGTATGTCAGGCTGAATCTGTAATTCTGGTGCCCCACTATTGCATTGTCTTATTTACTGATTAGAAATGTTCCATTTATTTTAAACTGTAACCATAGCCTACAGTACTTACTTACAGATGCAAACAGCCAGAGTCATGTCGTTAAGTTTCAACAACGACCGGCGACCATTGTGCTATGTACCGTCGTGCATGTCAATCAAAATACCTCTCCTGTCAAGTAGGCGGGGGTTGACGCAGTTAGCCGTTTCGGTCCCAGACTTTACAAAAGGCAAGGCTGGCTCCTGCGAGTCGAGAATACATGCTGACTCTCAAACTGAGATGATACGGTAGAATGGACAGTATGAGAAGGAGAAAGCAAAACAGAGGGAGACAAGAGATGCCCTGAAAACAACATGCAGATTGATACTGGTATCATCTTTGTAACATTTGGTTAAAGTGTTAGCTACTGTACTGTAGCTAACACTTTAACCAAATGACTGGCAGCTGTCAAAGTCACTTAATCTTAATCTAAACAGATGTGCTTGATACTAATTGAATTTGCAGTGAAGTAAATACATGCTTTAGCCTACAGTAAGTCTACCTAAAGCTACAGCTAAACTCCAGGAGAATTACTCTAGTGGTTAAAACAAGTGCTGCAAAATGTTGTTTTGGTTTGAATGTTGGTATGAATATGTCCCTCATGTACCTCGCCAGTGAGTTGCTTGTACTCCTCTCTACCCCTCCCCTACAGAGTGCAGATTTATGATCTACCCCTCCTTTTGCTTTGTGTTTCAAAACAAAGTGAGCCAGTGAGCTGAGAAGGAATGTGGGGAAATGTGTCCTCCCCATCGGGATAATTTCCCCGGATCTTAATAGGAATGTAACCAAGCCTTTTTGTATTGATATTTTGATATATTATACTTATATGTGTAGAGAGGAGCAGCAGTATAGGAGGATGTGTTGAACTTGACGTTAGACTTTGAGCTCCGTAAGGGAAGGAGTGTTGAGTGAGCCATTCTTGTTTACGTTTCAACCCAAAACTAGTGTTTTGTCAAGGTGGTTTCAAGCACCAATGGTCTGTTGTCTATTGTCTTTCAGTTCATATTCCTATTATTTCACATTCCAAACAAAAAAACTAAAACAAATTAAAAATACAGCTTGGTAAACCTTGACCTGTCCCCAGTTATTGATTACTCTGTAGGCTTGTGTTGCACATTGTACAACAGTTAGTTCCGACCAAGTGATTTGATTGGACGAGAGGCATTCCATGAGTGCCAATATTTCAGTCTAACGCACTGGGACTTTTAACTATGCATGTATCACTCCACTTTACCAGTGTTCTTTTAATAACAGTTGCTAATTCAAAAAGCTGATGGGGGATCATTTCCCCCGATCTTTATAGGAATGTAACCAAACCATTTTGTATTGATATTTTGATATATTATACTTCCTACTGAGTGTAGATTACTGTTGTTCTTCAGGTGAAATCTGATGTACTACTGGTGGAAGGCAAACTAGAGCAGAACGAGTCTGTTTATTATCAGCTAGAGTGCATTATGCTTTCAGACAAACGTCTAAGCTGCATTTTCAGTTGGCCTGGAAAATATGATGAAGTATTTGATTGGTCCACATGCTGTGATCAGTCCTTTTATGGCTTCATATATATGAAAATGCAGTAGGCAAGTGGAAATTAAAAAATATGTTTCCAGCAGGCGTGATTGTGATTGGTTGGGGCAGATAGGGTTCTCACATTTGATTGGTTATGATGTCATAATACCCCTCCACCTTCCGCTGTGCTAACAGAAACAGGCTCCATAGACCCCGTGTTCATCGAGCGGTACAACACACCAGGGTTCATAGGGTGCCTGTCGCGGGTGCAGTTCAACGGCGTTGCGCCCCTCAAGTCTGCCCTGAGAACGCCCCTGCCCGCCCCGGCCCCGCCCACGGACTCACGCACGCCACCCACGCAGCCCCCAGCAGTGTGGTACCAGGGTAAACTGGTGGAGTCTAACTGTGGGGCGTCTCCTCTCAGCATCCCACCCATGTCGGCCGCCACAGACCCCTGGCATCTGGACAACACAGGTGAGCCCTGGCCTCCAGCTCACACACAGCTCCCACGTAGATCTCCCACACACATACTGTACCCCGGGCTCATTGTTTATGTTTTAAAAAACAATTGTCAGAGGAACATGTGGGCAATAGGGATATATGTAGAGAGGAACAGCTGTATAGAGGATGTAGAGAGGAACAGCTGTATAGGGGATGTATGTGTAGAGAGGAACAGCTGTATATATGTGTAGAGAGGAACAGCTGTATAGGGGATGTAGAGAGGAACAGCTGTATAGGGGATGTATGTGTAGAGAGTAACAGCTGTATAGATGTGTAGAGAGGAACAGCTGTATAGGGGATGTATGTGTAGAGAGGAACAGCTGTATAGATGTGTAGAGAGGAACAGCTGTATAGGGGATGTGTAGAACTTGACGTTAGCCTTTGAGCTCTGTAAGGGACGGTGTGCTGTGTGAGCCAGCACATTATACAACAGTTAGTTCCGACCAAGTGATTTGATTGGACGAAAGGCATTCTATGAGTGCCAATATTTCAGTCTAACGCATTGGGACTTTTAACTATGCATGTATCACTCCACTATACCAGTGTTCTTATAATAACAGTTGCTAATTCAAAAAGCAGCACACTTCTGATAAGCTGTTCAAGTGACTCAACAGATTTTACTTCACTGGCTGCGTGATGAATGGAAACAGGCAAATGTAGATGATGCAAACGTGGATGTATTGGATACAAATTAGCTGAACTGCGGTAACGTGACAACGTATGTAACAAGCTAGCGCGACGTTTATGTTTTGTTTGGTAACAGTCCAGGCACGTAGTTGCCAACACAGAACCAGAGACTGTTGTACATACTATAAGCAAGTCAAGTCAGTTTATTTATAAAGCACATTTCAAAACAGCAAATGCTGACCAAAGTGCTGTACGCATCAATGCAAGTAACAATTAATAAATAAAATAAAACAATAAAACACAATACCCAATACCCAACAAACAAGACAGTTTTAGCATAATGTCCCAGAACTTACTCGAATGCTAAAGAGTACAAATGTGTCACACTAATTGTTCACACTGGATCTCATGTTGGCATTCAGGTAACTGTGATAGCCCTGCCGCCTGGCTCTGACTGTCCCTCTGGGTATGAGAGGGATACCTATAGGCAACCAGAGCCTGAATGTACTGTGAATGGGTGAATGTAAGGAAATCGTGTACAGTGCTTTGAGTGGCCGGAAGGTTAGAAGAAACGCTATATCAAAAGTGCTATATAAATGCAGTCCATTGATCGGGTCCCAAGGTTCAAACTCAGCCAGCTCTTCACATCTGTCCCTCCATCCCCACTATCACTCTCTCTCTCTCTCTGGTTCTCATTTCACATCTTCAAGAGACAGACACTGCTTTGCGACTCTCCAGGGGGCTGCTGGGTAATGCAGTCCACAGCAGAAATAGCTGCCGGCAGTCAGGATTTTAGTAAATTCACTCCCACACACACACGCACACACACACACACACGCACACACGCACACGCACACACACACACCTTCCTTCTGCCTCACATCACTCCATTCGTTTACCTTCAGATCTTTCCACCCTGGCAGAACAACAGCCAATTAGAGAATGACTGTTGGCAGAGGTTTATACTGTAGCTTGAGGCGGGCTTATTTATATATGCAGCTACTGTTATTAACCCTTCATCATGCTACAGTGGTTCTGTTTAAATAGATCTACAGTACACTCCTTCAGGTATACAGTAGGAAGCAATATGGCTGTCTGGATGAATGTATGATGGTGCAAGCCTGTGTGGAAGACATCTGTGTATCAGTATGTGAAGCCACATCCATATTCTACTCCAGATACAGTAGGCTGAAAGACATCTCAGGGGTCAGATGTCTCTGGGGAGGGAGGTCTAAATGAGGTCAAAGTTATTTCACCCTCATTCATCACCATTTTAATATTCCTCCAGGTACATGTGACATTGCAGCTGTGTGTCGTCTCGTATGGTATCATGATGTGTAATGGTTTTCTTGCTGACCACACCTTCTTGTTTTCAGATGCACAGTTCCCCTTCAATGAGGAGAGAGTGATTCCTGATGGCGTTAACAGGAATTCTGCCATCATCGGAGGTACACTTAAAATGTCGCTGTGGTGAAAAACACATTTTCTATACTAATTTTTATAGAAAGCATTCCATTATATCTGGGAACACATATTACACAGTATAGGATAACTGCCAGAAAGTATAGATTACCTACAAGAGCGATGCACAAATATACACAGTGACTAATCTGAGACCGAATTGTCGAGGTAAAGTGCAATTTATCAAGGGTAGTATAGAAAATATTGATCAATGCTTACATCATTGTCCCTGCATTAGTTACCTATTATTTCTAACTGGTTTGTAAATTATTGGTTTTTAACCATAGAATGCACACCATGAATACCCCTATAATGCACGACATGGGTCCAAATGGACCTATGGACCATATTCATTTCCGATGGGATTCTATGCTTAAATAGAGGTATCTTTGTTCCTTTTTAAAAAATAATTATTCTACCCATGTAATATTCAAGATTTTTCATGTTTCATGTTTTTTATCATTCCAAATCATCAAATGTATATTTCCTTTTTAAAGTTTTTAATAAAAAATATTTTTTGTTGTCCCCATTACTTATTTTGCCTGTATGAGTAATGGGGACACATGTGTATTCATGTATTGGAGTAGTTAATTTTTGTTGCTTTATCTCTATTATGTATTAATTCCTTTATCTATTTATCTTTAAATCTTTATTCATATTTGCAACATGGCTCATTTTAGATTGATCACAGAAATGTTGTCAGCATGCTGACTGAGGAGGCAGGGAACAAGGAATAAGAGTCAATTGGTCCAGATTTATCTTGAATTATGAAAATGTATAATTGTAAATTTACAGAAAAATATTGCTAATCCAGGTCCATTTGGACCCATGTTGTGTATTCTAGGGTCAAATATCTAAACACGAATCCCTTGTGCTGCTTCTTCCATGCAATCTTCCAAACCCTACAACTATAATGACTAGACCACAGTGTGGTCTTGTGAGGCTAATGTGGTGCAACCTTTTTTTAAATGTCCTATGCAAGTAAAGTTTCATTCATTGGTATCCTGTGTGTCTCTTTAGGCATCATAGCTGTGGTGATCTTCATTATTCTCTGCACACTGGTGTTTTTGATCCGCTACATGTTCC
>JAODTR010096328.1:0-13558 GCA_025399935.1 Amblyopsis rosae | reverse complement strand
TTTGGGGTCCCCTGCTGGAGCTGCTGCCCCCGCGACCCGACTCTGGATAAGCGGATGAGGATGGATGGATGGATGGAGATGTCAATGGAATAGTATTTTCATGCTAGCGTGAGACATCAATGTGTGTGGTTCACACCAAATGTGCGAAAGCTGGCAACCCCACCTGTGTGGTCAAAGGAGTCTTCTAACCTTAGTGCTCTGCTAAACAGCTTTGTGAAACTGAGTCTTCATTGTATTATTTGTGAATTGCAAAGGGGGGATTTGTACTGAGCATCAAAAGACCAGTCCTGATCATGTGACACAGTATGTAGACACATCCAACATAGTACAGATAAAGCACGTGTGTCAAAATAGACTGTGTAGCTGTTGCTTGCAGGCACCACTGTGTTACCTCCATGATATACGACACTGTTACAATAAGACAAAACGTTGGGTAAAGATATAAAACCCTCCTTACAAAGAGCTACAACTACAACATATTTCTGAAAATGTTATTGTTTTCCCACAGAGGCACCCTATAGTGGTCCAGAGTGACTGTTTTACTGCTGGCAGGGCGCTAGCATCAAGCTTGCTTACTGCAGAGCTGTAAACCATCCTGTGCCGTTGTAAGGATAGATAACGGGAGACGTGAAGTGGCGAGATAAGATTTGGCATACACGCTGACCTGTTAGTAATTTTTCCAAACAACACCCAGATGAAAATCACACTGAAAGGGGCCACTAAGCTTCATTCAAAGAGTCTCTCTCACAATATAACATATGGTTGCTAAATGAAAAAAATGAATTAAAAACAACCAAAAAACAAGCAAAAGCCCAGAGAGAAGTTTTATCTCATGCCTGTCAGTGTGTTTGGTCACAGCGCCAAGCCACAATACATTTGCTTCTCTTGACTCTGCACTCTCTGCAATACTGTATAACAACAAAATTATGTTTGCATTTCTGTTCCATTGATTGTTTTGCGCCACATAGAGATAATGAGACTGCCATGGATTTATGCTAATTAATACTCACCATTTCTTGAAACCCTACTGCTCAACCTCAAAACAAGCCCCAGTGAGATTCCACAAGGCGACTAATTGACCCCTGCCAACCCTGTTCCAACACCGTCACTAATGCAGCACAAATATTGAGCAGACTTGACAATACCCACATCATTTTAGTTAACTGACATAATAATGAGGGAATTTCTGATTGGGGGAATTGTTTCAGCGAGTAGTAAACCTGGTTAAAAGAAAGTAAATTCAGAAAGCAAAAGCGATGGTCCCTTAGGATAAGCCACTGCCATTGTTATATCATCTATTTGCTTCTAAATGATCAAGTAATGATGTCATTTATGATCATGAGTAAAACATATTTATGTTAATTATGTGCAATAATGATATGGCTATAAAATTGGCTTTGGGGAAATGTGTCTTTGGGGACCATAAGTCTTCAGTGCAAGGAACGGGTAGGACATTACATTTGAGATTAAACCAGAATGGCTGATAAACAGATATGTTATAAGCATTTGGGTAGAATTAAGTCATTTGTAGACACATAACAGTGGACTATGGATATGACTAAACTAAAGATAGATACATAAATACACAAGTATGTGTCTCTTTACTAAGTGACATACTTAATCTTACCTTTAAATGATAGGTAATCAATTAATCAAAAATCTATCAAAAATAGGGGCTTATACATTCTAACCGTCTGCCAAGGAATATTTTATCACCTTTAAATAAGTGGTCATACGTAGCCTAATGCGCAAATTGCAATACAAATCAATGGACCTTTTTTCACCTACATATACAGAGAATAACCTTCATTAACCAGAAATACATTACCATTTGAAGCATGGCTTTCCTGAACTAATTAGGAAGGTTTGAAAACAATCTTTGAACGCTGGCGCACCTGTTTACCGGCGTCTACCGTGACACCTGTTTGTGCAGGTAAAGTGACAGTCAGTCACAGCACAATAGCTCTCCTTAATTAGTCTCTGAAGAACTTTAGCAGATGGAGGGAAGGAGACAGACAGGGTGAAGCAAAGAAGAAAAAACTATGTTTCTAATAAATATCCTGCCTTACTCGATGATGCTGAGTACAAGAAGGCTGCTGCAGACTACTGTAAAGCTAGTGTTGTGTGCGTCATATCATTCACATTACTGACTACTGCATCTACAGCCCGAGTGTTAATCCAGGGTTGGAGGACAGACATTCATCTAGATTCAGAGCCAAGACAGGAACACAAGATGGGTGCTGTAGTCATCCTGGGACATATTTATATTCACTACCCTGTCTCACGTTATACACACCCAGTAAAAACAACCATATGTTGCGCTGTGTGACGCCCGTAGAACAGAGCTCGTTAACAGCTCTGCACACGCTGGGTTGTATGCACGCGCACGTAAACACACACACACTTGCATCGCTTGTGTGTCTTGACATGTGACTCACGTGCTTCTTATTAACAAACAGTTGTTGTTCAAGATACCCTGTAAGACAGTATATGCAGTCCAAGCCGAAACAAAGGAATTAGCTTCAAAACATGGAGAGTGCTAGAATTTTCTAGAACGGCTCTTAGAAGTAGCTCTTCTAAAATACATATTTTGAGGAGAAAAATGTATTATCTGTCTGATTTGTACTTGTGTATTTGCTATGTTTGCTATCCAATGTTGTTTTTCTGATTTGTATTTTTACAAATTACGTCCTTACTTTCTTATTAAGTAAAACATTTAATCATTGTAAAAATAATAATACAATGTTTTATGATTTTACTATATTATACTATGCAGGTATCCACATTTCAATTATGTTTTTTTAAATCACAGCTTAATAGGGCTTACTTTTAGTGACCACACCCTCTAGCCTAATAATGTTGGGGTGGTCAAACTGTCCCATGATTGATGCTTCTCGCAGAAAATCCCGCCTCTGCCGCTCGACATAACCACCCTTCAGCGTCTTTATTGCCACGGCGATCTCCTTCTTCCCCGGTGTCCGAAGGCGCCCGCTGCACACCTCACCAAATTCACCTGAAATGCACCCACACACACGCATGCACACACACATACACACACATGTACACACAGGAAGTAAAGTATAGCCTTTGGGATTTTCTAGCAGTACCGGATTTGGCCACCGGGTGGAAGTGTTGCTATTCAGAACTCAATCCTGTCACCTGCCCCCTCTGACTCAATTTTATCAAATAGTTTCTTTGCACCTTTTATAATATATAAGCATAGAATCTATTATTAGGTGTCAGTCTTTTGTTCTCTGAAGCCATTAGAGCTTAAATATTCTTGAGAAGTATGTAGCGAAAAATGATATATACAGGCAGAAAATAAGCACTCTTTACAGTACATTATACAATGGCGAAGAGGCAGGAGATCATGGAAATTATACTTGGAAAACACCCCAGATCTGTCTGTGATCGACAATGTTATTGCAACCAGCGTGACAAATTCAATCTTCCAGTCTTGCCTACACTTATAAATACAACACACACAGACAGCCATACTGTATCCATATGCTGTATAAATTGTACATGCACCTGCTCCAATCACTCTCTCGATGCGGATCCGGGATGGGTCAATCTCCTTGGTGAATTCATGGACAGCCCGGGTGGGATCTTCATAGGTATCAGGGTCCACGTAGGTCTTTATTCCAGGGAACGGTACTAGTGAAGAGCGACAACAAGAGAAAGAGAGAGAGAGAGAGCGAGAGAGAGAACGTGAGAGAATATGGTGTGTACATTGCGCCGTTTGACAGGATTACTCCAGGACTATTCATTAGCGTGGTTTCTTCATAATACAACTGGCTCAGGAGAGACATGAAGTTTCGGGGGAGGAGGGGGAAGAAAGGATGGGGGAGGGGGGGGTATTAGACAGAGCAGAAACGCTTGTTCAGCTATTTTTCCTGACACTGCAGAGTGAAGAAAGCTCCTGATCACAGGTGAAGGTTGCCGTGGACGATTCTCTGTGAACGCCGGAGGGAAACGGGAGCAAGGAGCAGCTGGAGGTAACAGGGAGTTAATGTATTCCATGCATGTAAAAGGACTGAGATGTGGATTAGAAGCGGGCAATTCTTCAATGAAAATGCCAAATAACAGATTTAGCATGATTCAACCACATCGCGACTGTGTGTCTTTTAAATGAAAATAATACTTTTCTGCATATGTAAAAACAAACACACACACACACACACACACACGCACACACACACACACACACAGTTCCTCGTGTTGAGAGAGGTCAACACGAGTTGAGAGAGGTCGACGAGACAGGAGGGTTTAAGCCCTCGACCCACTGAGCGTCCTTGAGCTTCATGCTGAATGTGAGTGTTCCAGAAGGGTCCTTGGTGTGCAGGTAACTCTGCAGTCTGACCTCGCTCACTGTGGGAGGAGCGAGTGGGAAAAAAAAGAATGTCATCTTCAGTGATCAATAAAGTAAGCAATAGGGCACCGTCAGGCAAAGAGAGCAGCGATGCGAACACATGTAGGTTTCACTGTGGATCTTCGCTTTATAAATGTAGCCACACACACGCCGCGGTTCCAGGTGACAAATTCTTTCTTTTCTCCTAATTTGAATGCGGCACAACCGCTACAGTGGGACTTAAGATATGTGTACATCGTTTCCTGTTCTCAACTCAGCAACAATGTTGTGGCTCTCACGTTAATCTGCCGTAAGCATTCCTTTAAAGAAGGACGATTCTGTTGCAAGTCTGCATGCATTTTGATAATGTAAGCAATTGTATGCCTTTTGAGAGCTGCCCAATCACAGTGCGGAGAATGCTCTGCGACTGCCACCATTCCTTGACAGCTTTGAACAGAGACACCCTTGAAGATTAAATGTTATCTCACTCATCTACAGTATGCTCACCCCGACACAGGCATCCACTAGTGCTGCCTTGAAGAGAAAAGACAGGGAACACAAGGAAGATGCTCTCTCCCTCTCTCTCTCTCTCTCTCTCTCGCTGCCCTCCCACTTTCTGCCTCATCTAGAGACACCACTGTGGTGCACGCGCGTGCAGGCGTGTGTACTGTATCGTCGGTAACTTGGCACTGATGGGTATCCGTGTCTGTCACTGTAATGCACTGCGGTTCAGTGACTTCACTGTGATTGGATGTACAGGCGCTCGCCTGCACGCACACACACACTTGCAGATGTGCATGTCTTCATCTTAACTCTCTGGGCATTGTCTGTGTAACTTCTAACACTCATTTGTTGTCATCTACAGCATCTCTCTATCCTCTCTCTTCCTCTGTCTGGTTGCTGTCTTTTTTTCCTCTCCTTAACTACGACTGAGTATTTCCTGTCTTTGTTATTCATCTTCCTATTCCTCTATATCTTACTGTTTTATGAGTAGCGGGAGAGAGAGACAGGTCCTCTGTCTCTCTCTCCACTCCCCGGCACATCTGTCCGAGAGAGAGAGAGAGAGAGAGAGGGAGAGAGAGAGGGAGAGAGAGAGAGAGGGGGAGGGAGAGTGTGTGTGTGTGTGTGCGTGTGTGTGTGTGTGTGTGTGTTGAGAGCTAAAGTTCTGCCAAAAGATTAATCAAGAGGACATCAAATAAAATCTGGAGGGGGAAAGGAGAAGAGGAGTGGTGGGAGGGAGGGAGAGGGTATGAAGAGGGTGGATTGGAGCATTTTGCTCTGTTGGTTTGTTTAAAGGTGGCAATCTATCACTCTACCTGACACCTCTCTTACCATCTGTAGAGGAGAAACCACCCACTTTCAGAGAAGGAGGGAGAGAGAGATTGAGAGAGAGAGAGAGAGAGAGAGAGAGAGAGAGAGAGAGAGAGAGAGAGAAAAGGAGAAAAGGGGAGAAATTGTGAAGAGAGGTGTTGCCAATCCCCCAAAGGCCGCTACGGGCAGAGGTGAGGGACAAACTACATCTCCCTTCACTTCAAAACAAACTGAAAGGCCGATGGGTAGAGAGTAGCCTTTGGTGAGAATTGATTGCACACACATTGGCCTCCCACCTCCGCTCTCAAGGGTAAATTCTGTAAAATTGATAAATACAGCCAATAAAGGAAGGTGTTTACATGAAGGAATGCTTTTGCTATACTTAAAAGAGTTGTCATTTGAAGGGCTGCATGCTCCTGTACAAGCTGTGTAAAAACTGAAATGTACACAGTAAAGCAACTGACGACCCCTTGGTCGTCGGCAATCGTGAGGGAGTCATTTTTACATATTCAATAAGATAAAGAAACACAGAACAATAGGAGGAAAGACCATATGAAGCCCAGGCAGCATGAACACAGATTGATGTGCCAAAATGAATAATCAATGAACCAGACCAACAGAGAGCAAAAGTGAACATAGCCTTACCATGTCCGTTCTGATAGTTAGCTCTCCTCTTCTCTTCCGAGCTCATTTTGGCTTTGAAGTACCACTGACACCTGAGAGACAAAGCCGCAGAATGAGTTTCACCGGAGCAGGTTTCAGAGCTTTATCTTGGTAAATCAATACCACCCCACCAGGTGTGAAACCCGTCTCTAGTCCCGTACACTGGGCTTGACGTCATCCCTTTAAAAAGACACGGAAAGCCTTCATTCCCCTGGGAATACTAGTGGCTTTGACCTAATTTATAGACAACTGTCTAGTCATGTTTTAATAGGCACTTTTAAAAGGCTATTAGGGCTTTCAATATGATGTTAATGGTTAACGTGTTGTTAACATTTGCCATCTGTTCTTTATAAAAACTCTCACAGGTTTATACCAAATGTGTGAGTGGAATAAAGTTATGTTTTTGTGTATATGAACTAGACACATTTTGCTTACACCATCAGAATAGGCAGGAAGGAAGGTTGTGCAACGAAACAGAAACTGAGCGCACACACACTAGCGTACAGACCACCTGTGCTATTTATGGACCTCTCTCAGCACACTCGCACATAGTACGGTACAGCCGAAGTAACCCCTCATCACACAAAACCAGTGCGACACTGAATTTGTTAATTTAAACTGTATCTCAAGCCAGACATAATTAAACTACTGTGAATATCATTAAATATCATGAGATATTATCACAATGAATATCTGTCATGCCGGGGGATAATGTTGGTACGGGCAATAGGAGAATGATTATTGTCATAATAAATCCGCAAATAAAAAGCACCTAACATAATATGCTACAGTTTGATGTTTACAAAAAAAAAATCAGTTACTGATTAAATGTGATCTACAACCTCCCAATGTACCCCCTTGAGTTCAATGTACCCCCGGTTGGGAATCACGCTAACTGGAGACCCTAGTCTGAAAGAATAACAGCACCTGTTGTTCACACCCCAACAGCTACACTCCCACCGGCCTCTAAGGCAATTAAAACCCTGCCTCTAGTTTAATAAGGAGATACAGCAAGGTGAGCACAAGGAACAAAGGAACAAAAAAATAAAAAAGAGAGAGTTGATGGTAGAAAGAGATAGAGTGAGGGAACCACAGATAGACAGAGGGTGGCTAATTAGTCCATTACCAGAGATACAGGCAGACAGTACTGTATGTGTTAGCCAGGAGTAGCCATGCCTTGAAGCAGACTGGACCAGCCAGCTGGTTTGAAGAGGAAGACATACAGAGATAGAGGTGTGATTTACTGAGTCATGGGCACATTTGGACGCTTGTTAAGTACGCAATACTCAAAACAGATGGACAGGAGAATGGCTTTGGGGCATACTTTGCCAATATGTGTCATGTATGTGCACACGCATAAGAATGCAGATACAGACACGCTCACACATTTTCTTCAATGTGTTTGTGTGTGCATATGTCTAGGAGTACAGTATGGACAGACAGAATGAACAGAACTAAACAATACTCTGACACATGTAAATGCTACTCCCCTATTGTATAGATTTAGACTCGAGATACCCCCTCAATTACGGTATGACACCCTGAATCAATATCCCCTCCCCAGTTCACAGTTTATGCTTGTTTTAAACACACATCTACCAAACTGCACATGGTAGTTGGGGTGGGGTGGGGGTTTGGGTAGAGGAGATGGGAGCCTATGCATTGCTCTCAAGAGTAGAGAGGAATTCAAGCCACTCAGCGCTGAGGAAGGGGCACTCTCTGTGAAACTGGTTTCACACACAAAGGCATCTACATTATTTATTTGTTACATGTACATTATGTAGCTTTTTATGGCATGTACTGTATAATAATATACCTTAGCCTCCTGACTTTGTATGTTTTGGTCAGGGGAACATTATTGTTTACTTTAACAATTCTTACGTTTCTAGTATACTGTATTGCCCTTGAGCCATACCATCCTTCGAGTTGAATACGATGATCTCTCTCTCTCTCTCTCTCTCTCTCTCTCTCTCTCTCTCTCTCTCTATAGCAGCCTCCAATAAAAGATACAGTAATCCTGTCAGCGGATGGTTTACTGACTCACTGACGATACTGAAGGACCCACATAAAGTCTTAAAATCAATCAGAATCTAAATCAGAGCCAACATTCCCATCATCGCCCCTCTCAATTTTCGGCCTGTCTTGGCGTCACTTGGGCAGAGACATAAAAACAAACAATACATTTCCAATATACACAGCGACACATATGAATGCTAGGGCAACAGGACTTCACATATGAGGCAAGTGTGACCTATCACAATCCTACATGCTATGTAAATTTAGTGTTTGACAGTGGTGAGATCGTAAGGGGTGATTTAGTGCACAATGAGCTATTAAACATATACTGTATGTAATAAAGAGGCACTTGAAATCCATATTACTGTAATCACATTGTGATTACAGATGAGAACAATTTGCAAAGGATCATAACTAAAAGCAGGAACCATATCCAGTAGCCATCAGTAGCCTATTTGTATTGTGTGTTGTGAATGTGAGTAAACAACGACACCCTTCATTTGTTTAATACTATTTCTAAGCAGAAATATAGTGACAATTATAGTGCCTAAAACAATTACAGCTAACCAGGTTTTTTGTAAATATACTAAATCTTATAGTCAATGTACGGTTCAGATGGCTCAGGAATACAAATGACATGACTATAGCACTTTAATACCATATTCTAAACTGGCATCTAAACTTGGTCGGTTGGTCAGCAACAGCAACGAAATATCTACGTAGGTGTTGAACCGCCTTAATGTCATGTGGAGCTGTGATTCATACCTGCGTTGTGTGTTAGCATGATGATCAGTAAACACTTGGCACTTTCCCCCATAGCTTTCATAGAATAAAAAGTAAACACACAAATAAGTTACATGCAGCTAAAACTTCTACCTGTTAATTAAATTCATCATGTTTAATAGCTGCTAGCGTAGCTTTTCACTTCTGTATCTGCTAATTAAACTAACAGATAAAAATGTTGTAGATGCAGAATTTTTCAGTTTGAGAGAAAATAAGAAAGAGAAAGGTGGATATTTAAAGGTTTACCTAAAGGTTGAACAATTTATAGTTGGAAAATGGAAAAGGATTATTAAAGGATATAATTTCACCTGTCCAAATGAGTGTGACCCAGAAAAGATAATGAGGGTTCTCATTAGACTGTAGCGAAAGCAATCAGTGAACAATTAGCACAGGTCAAATATACCGCATGTCATATAGACATCAAGTGGGCAAAGTGTTAATGCGTTTGAGTTTGTGTGCAGACAAACATTCAATTGTGTGTGTTATGCGTGCTCCTCTCTTTGAAAGCCTAACAAAATCTAGGTTGCCAGATTAGAGCAGGTGTCAGAGGGTCTCTGAAGGGTGGGTTGCCAGGTTGGACTCCTGCTAAGTGAGCTTTTCTTGGGGCCTGGACACTGATAGACTGGAAAGATAGCTTACCCCGGTAACCTTGGCAGAAAGCAGGAAATAAGGAGAGGAGAGGGGATTTGGAGAGCCACCGTTGACCTTGGCTGATGGGTTCACTCTGTTCATTAAAGAAATGGTGGCATGCGCTTTTATCAGCTTTTCCCAGCCTTGTCCCATGATACTATTTATCCTCCTACCCTCTGTCTCGCTGGCTTTCAAGTTGACAAACAGGAACCACACACAAACCCACATGGCCTTAAGAGTATTGTTACATGTTCTCTTGAGTATGTTTTAGCACACTCACCTTGAAGGACGCAAACCCACACACACGCACACACATATGCCTAAAACCGCAATCCGAGTGTTAATGCCATACCAGCCACTCCTCTCAGATTATACGTTCAAAACAAAAAGGACACACATTTATTTGTAGAGACCTGTGTAACACATCCAGACTCTGCTCTCAGAAACGCTCAGAAGACTCCGTAAAATGTCAACACTATAGTATAAAATACGATAAAAAGCCAGAAAGAGTTTAGGCTAAACGTGCCTTTAAAAAAATTACCAAAAGAAAACCCTTAAGAGAGTTTCTTCTCTATAACCTATAATGATTGTTCTGGTTCCTTCTTGGTCAGTGTCTGATGACCCAAGGCCTTAGATCCAAACTGCTATACTGTGTCTTTACTTTGCCTCTCCTCTCTCTAGGGGCAGCACAGTGCTCTTGCAGTGTTTTTTTGGTTGTTGTTGTGAAACACACCTCCCACACGGGAGCAGAGGGTCACATACTGTATATGTAGCAGATTATGCCGCCGTCGAATATCATTTTGGCGCGCTGCATTTTTAGCTAGCTAAAGGTTAAAAACTGGTTCAACCAAGTAGAGCGCATTAAAAGTACCCTACATGTCCACTTTAGAGAGCACTCCCATTTTGTAGATGTCAGTGTTTTCCTTTTTCAAAACAAAAGATATGCAGTGGCCCTCCCACACATGCTAAAAGATCACATCGTTATAAATAAGACAATGATTGCATAAGAACCAGGCTTCCCTTTAGTTTTAGTGTCGATGTTTTAGCGTACACCGCACAGCTTTTCTCATCTAACAACAGAGTAAGAACACATTCCTGCCACAGTGTCGAGAGCTGTCCCAACTCGTTGGGGAAGGGGGATACATCGTAGGCACTAGCCATGGTGCTGAACAACCCCATTCAAAGTGTCACTTGCAAATCACTCATGGATGAAATGCCATCACATTATTCAGTGCAAGACACCTCCCAAAGCCATGTTATTGCCTCTGTGTCACTGGTTCCTGTGTCACAGACACAAGCACGCAAGATAGCAAATCATTTGGGATTTTCTGTGTGACAGCACACACAGATATAATTGTCCAAAAAATAACAGTCAATGGAGGTGTGAGTGAATTCTTGTCCATAGCTTCACATTAACAAGCTGGTCATGCATGTAATGTATGTGTGTGTGTGTGTGTGCATGTGTGTGTATGTGTGTGTGTGTGTGTGTGTGTGTGTGTACAAGGAGAGAGTAAAATGAGATTTGAAAATCTTTCCTATTGTTTCTTTATTCTTGTGAGTTTTGTGCATTTATAGAGCTCCCTCAGAGTGGGGTCAAAACAAAATTTCCCATTTCTAATGACAATGACAATGACTGCATATGCATATGTGCCAGCATGGGTTATTGTATGTGTGTTGCAGGAATATACAGTAAGTGTTCTCTAAATTAGGTGAGACACACAGCAGTGAATGCAATATAAACTAATTGTAAGAGGCAGCGTACTCCCACACACATTACACTCACAGATCTCTGCATGTAGCCTTTGGGTAGTTTTTTGTGGCCGAAAGTTATTGAACTGTCATGTCCACATTTAAGTGTGCATCAGGTTTGCTTCACTTCCACGAGCAATACAATATGCTCTAGTTAGGGGTGTGATGATTTTATGATAGTTATGGACCACGAGTTAGCCAGTTGCGTCAGGCAACTTTAAAACGCTGATAAAGTAACTCTATATGCTATAATCACATCCTCCACAGCTAACTGAATGACACTTAGGTTCTCATATACTAACATGTTAGCGTGTTTTAGGCGTAATTTCAGTGCACTTTGCACCTACAAAACATGGCATTGTATGTTCGAACAGCACGCACATGGATAAAACGCAATTCTGCCTGCTTCTTCCTCGTGCATAAATATGGGAGGAGATGCGTAAAGAGAGAGTGTATGGAAACTGCGATGCAAAGCACAAGTCGGTTTTGTTCTGAAAAATCTCCGCCTCTGAAAAGCAGGTGTTATCCCAGTTAGCACGTATATCTTTGAACAGGGGAACGGCAATGTTAATCCCGAGCAATATGAAGACAGGCCATGGAGAGATGTGCTGAAAGATTTGATTGCTTGTGTGTTGTTAAAATAAAGGTTTATTCCACTTATTTAATTTATATTTTAGTCACCCAAAAGTTAATATTTTGAATTATGCCCTTTTTTTCAAGGTTTGATGAGACAAATAGGCTATTTATAAATATGTCTAGCCTACTTCTACTTTTACTGAGTCTGCTGTTTCATTGCTTTCATGTGCCTCAATTTACGGATATGGCTGGAATATACACCAGACTACTCGCCGTGCTAATGCCATGTTGAGAGGGCGGTGCCAAGCGCAGATAATGTAATCAGTCGCAAATTTGGTACATCCAATGTACAAGGCCATGGCACAGCAGGCGCTATATGCGCTCTGCCTGCGCTATCTTTTATGTTGCGCTCTCTAACGTAGACGTACATGAGGCCCCATATCTTTAATTTGTGTGGTTTGTAAAGCTCCATTTAGGTTCATTCATTAATTTTGCAAACGTCAAAGAGAAAAATGCCAACAAATGTCTTCTTGATAACAGGAACAAACGGCTTGTAGTGAGTCCTGCATCACAGGCAGGAGAGCTGGACACCATACATTGGATTAATACACTGTTGGATTAACACTGTTGTTCTTAGTTCGTAAACACCACTAAGAGGGTTTGGCAAGGCTACTCCGATAAAGGAACACCACCCTGTAGTGATATCTGTCTCGTATCATGATGACAGAATAAAACAGAATGTTCTTCTCTAGAGCTACCATGGTTAGGAGGCCTCTAAAGCCCTAACTAAATGGTGAAGATGACACCTTTGACAGAACTCGTACCTTTTCTTTGTCCCGCACCTCGACAAAAATAAACATGGCCCAGAGCTTATCTGGACACCCCACTTTTTCTTCACGTGACCTTGTGACCTTCTCCTTTGTAAAACCTTTACCCAAAGAGAATCTTGTAATGTAATACAATGTTGTCTGCCATGATGTGTAATAATGTCATGGTAACCATGTGTCTAAATATAGTTCTATGGATATTTCCCCCAAGGGAAAGGAAGGCTTTGATCCCTCGTGTATTGTGCTACATAATGCTAACCCATCTTCCCATATGTACTGTCTGGTGTTTTCAAAGTCAGAATGCGACGTATGTTTCCGATACCAAAAGCTCGTGCCATTACCTACATTCATATGCAGCTACTGTATCTGTTAATACAGATTGGAGACTAGAATGAGTGCAACTGACAAGCAACTGGTGAGACACGGTGTGAACATGTCCACTTACCGTCCCGTGATGAGGAAGAAGAGGGTGAGGATGATGAGGAGGGTGAAGCCACCAACGGCTGCCGTGACGATGACCAACACCTGGCCCTGGTCAGATGCCACATCCGATGCTGCAGATGGGTGGGGTGTGAGCGTGTGTGTGTGTGTGTGAGAGAGAGAGAGAGAGAGAGAGAGAGAGAGAGAGAGAGAGAGAGAGAGAGAGAGAGAG